>SZWC01004366.1:93095-121344 GCA_023375785.1 Penium margaritaceum
AGCTCTGTGACGTTTGAAAATGAAAGGCACACCCAGGGTCATCGGGTTGACAGCAAACAACTCATGCACGTCGGAATGGAGCAAAACTAGTGCGGGAATGCATTTGGTAACATTGAGGGTTACCCTAGATTGCAGTGGGTCCCGGGCCCCGATCACCGAGCTCGAGATCGCAGAGAGCATCCTCAGCCAGCCCCACCATAAAGCCCCAGTCCCAGACGGTCTCCCAGGAGAATTATACCGAACCTTATTCGGTAACAACCTGCACTTCACAGATTCTCTTCTTCGCTACTACCATCAAGTCCTTAACAACCCTTCGGAACACACTCACTTCGCAGAAGCATACACCACCCTAATCCACAAGAAAGGAGATAAAGACCAAATATCACATTACAGACCAATATCCCTGTTAACCGTAGAGTACAAGGTCTTGGCCAAAGTACTCGCAAACCGCCTTAACAAGGCGTTACCCTACATTATTCACCAAGACCAGACAAGCTTCGTCAAAGGTCGAAACATTCAGCACACACTCTCTCAACTCCATGACGTCCAACACTGGGCCATCAAAAACAAACAACAGTTATACTTCCTTGCGGCAGACTTTGAAAAGGCATACGACACCTTAAGCAGACCTTACCTAATGCACTCCATGCTGCACCTTGGCATTCCACTAGAATTTATGAAGTGGGTCCAACTCCTACATAAACACACCACCACACGACTGCTCATCAACGGCGAGCTCTCGGCCCCGATCACCCTCCACTCCGGAGTCCGCCAAGGTTGTCCTTTGGCACCCCTACTTTTCATATGTGCCATGGAACCCATCTCAGCATACATCAAATGGCACCTACAAGGTGTCCCATCCCTGTCCTTCGACTATCGGCGGTTCGAGGGATACGCAGACGACACAACCCTGCTCATTCCCTCAGTCAAAGAACTCAATCGAACCCGACAACTGTTCAGAACAATCGCTAACCACACAGGCCTCAAAGTAAGCCCCACAGAAACCGTCATCCTCCCCATTGGCCGACACATCCACATCCCAACACGACCCCCCTTCTCTGTTACACATGGCCCAGTCCGCATTCTAGGCATCCAATTCCATTCCACTCCAACGACCGGGACAACTTGGGATCAAATTGTGAGTAAGATCAAAGCAGCCATTCCACTCTAGAACAACTTTCAGAGTCCGCTCCGAACAAAAGTGGTCGCGATCAACTCCTACCTCAACCCAAAATTCTTGTACTACTCGTCCACCCTACCCCCCGCGCAAGATCACCTCAAGTCTCTAACCAACGCTTTCACGCAATTCCTGTCCTCCCACAAAGCCCCTGCGGACCCCCAAAGATTTGTCCATCTTTACACCCACAAAACTATCATCTGCCCACGCACGAAACAAGGACTAGCGGTTAAATGGCCCTCTCATCTCATCCAAGCGCAAAGCGCAGAATGGATCTACGAGTACCTCAACCCTCCTCAAGGCAAATGGAAACAAACTGTTTTGCAAACCCAAAGCCTACCCAAAAAAGGACACTTCTTCCTCTCTCACCCAAACATACTCAACATTCGCAACCTCCAGCTAAGCGCAAGATGGAGACAAAACCTCTCCTACTTCCTAGACACCAACCCCACAATCCTCCCCCCAAATCTCACTTGGCAAGATATCTCCCTAGAATATGTCGCCTATAATAGACACCTCCTCCAACCAAAATCTCAACCTTTCGGCATCACCCCTCGAGAATTCTTCCACCTCACCTCTGAGATATAAGTGGGACACCTTTTTGACCCTCAACTTCTCTCCCAGACGCTTGGGAAGTCACCCACCCTCAGCCAAACTCAAGTGCTCAAGGAAGTTCGGTAGCATATCCGTCTCTCTTCGGTCTCCATGATAACAAATCCACCTCTCCTAGCGGATATCTACAAACATACCCCGTATGTTACCCTACCCTCTCTCACTGGACTGCCCATCACCATCATTTATAGGCTACGATAGCTGGGCCTCCAAGTCTGGGGCTACCCTCTCCAAGTCTGCCTGGTCACGGGCCGCCTATGCCGGCACCCATGGGCCCAACCCCGACCTTTTCTCGGGCCAGACTGCACACCAGTGTATGTGAAAAAAGGAATCATTCTAGGCACACCACACCAACCAGACATCCCTATTTACCGCATCAAGAACGGAAATCCATCCCTCCAAGATCTCTACAAAGTCTTCTTCCAATGTGAAGCCCCCTCAAAAACATCTAAACAAAAATGGGAAGAAAAGTACCCCAACACCTTTTTCCAGTGGCGTTACATCCACGATAACCTCCTCAACACGCCCCTCCGTCTTCGCCCACAAGATGTTATGCTCCGTATCTTCTACAGATCCATCCAAGTCAATCACAGATACCGCTTCCTACCCCCTCCCTCGTCACCACTATGCCCACGTTGTAACGATCCTGAAACAATGGAGCACTGTTTTGTGCAATGCCGCGACATCCAACCAATCATACAACGCCTCCGCACCCTTTTTGTTACCTTCTTCCCCAAGTTTGCCCCCACATTACCAAACATCCTCATAAGACCCACCAGTCCTACCAATGAATGCAGAATCTAGGAGATCACATGAGCCACCATATTCCATCGCCTATGCCAAGAGAGATGGGCACAACCAACACATAACCCCACCCCGACTATCCTCGCAACTACACCCCATCTCCTTCAAGAAAACCTCGACCACGCATCGCTAAGATTAGCGCAACTCCCTCCTGACAGAAAAAAGAAAAAAATCTACCAACACCTATACACCAAAATAACACATGCCCCCTTCCTGTGCAGCACACAAGAGGGAAGAGAACACCTCATAGTCAGAATCACACAGAAATTCCACCGCTGGTGGAAGTAGCCGAGACTATACAAGCTCTAAGCTGTTTCGGGGGGCGGGTTCAATCCTTGGGCTTGTTTTGGTGTCTAAGAGACCCTCCCGCTCCCATCGGTTATGACCACAGGAAAACAAAAACAAAAAAAATTGCAGTGGGTCCCGGTTCTCGTTCAATGAGTGTAGATCTCTTTTACGGGAAAAAACATACTAAATGGCGGATGACTACTGGAAATGAAAAAGAATCTGAAACAAACGATGAGAAGGACATCCAAGTAATGTAATGTCCTTTTCTGTCATAGTTTGTCTATATTATTCAACATACAGCGACAAAAAGGGCAACAAGTGTTATGACGAACGGAGCATAGATGGTGAATAAGTAGAAGTTGAGAGGCAGGACATGATTCATAATTTGGAACACTTGAGCAATTCATAGTTAAAAATAAGTGTACTTCGATGACAAGTGCTGAAATTATTGAACATACGTCTGCAAGAATCGAATTACAAATGAGACATAGTCAGGGTCTTTGGGTGAATTGTCGAGCGACGCTACGGGGTCGCATTGAAGCATTACAAATCCTCACGTCTTTGGAAAGATTTGGGGTGCTTCCCAGATGGTAGAGAAGTCTTGGGGATGAACGTCGAATGCAGAATGTTGCTGTGACTTTCTAGTCCGGTTAGTGTGGCAAGAAGTTTGCCACACAACACTTTGAAATCGGTTTTACGTGAAACGGACTGGCGGTTGCCATTGTAGTAGCTCCCGGAAGGGGGCCCATTGGGAGATATTTTTTAAGCCACACCATGTATAAGAACCCAGAAGAATTACGGGCTCCATCGGAAACTACCAACCTATAAATGATTTTAGAGGGCACGAGTTTTTGTTCCCAATCCATGTGAATTACGCAGGAATCCAACCTCGTGAGGTATGCATAGTGTTTGGAGAAGGAATTTGAGCGTCTCATAGGTCCCCTGTCCCCTTCGGTTTGCTTTTGGTTTAAGTATGAAACGCGATTGAAAGTTGAATTCTAATACCGTAGCGAGTCATCGGGCCGTGCAAAAAGCGGCTTCTGAATCAATCGTCTTTGTTGCTCATGATTATTCTCGCTACACCTTGTAGCCGCACAAAGTTGTTTAAAAATAGGTATGGTGTTCCCGCGCCGGTGATGGTTGTTGTTGTCAAGATGGAATGGGACATTCTTTTTAACTAGTCGACAACCACAAGGACTACATCATATCCCTTGATTGTGACAGGTAATCATGTTACAAAGTCCATGGAGATGTCAGCCCATGGTTCTTTTGGAATAGGAAGCGGTTGCACAAGTTTGGGTGGCCATGTGCGTCGGGATTTTTGTCGCTAAAATGTGTCGTAGGTTTTGCACAAGTTGGACGCGTCGAATTCCATCTTCTCCCACTAGTTAACTTTTGCTGTCTTCTTTAGCGTCTTATCCTCTCAAAAGTGTCCACCTCGTCTGGTGTTGTGGGACTCTTTGAGCAAGATACAACAAACATCATCATTCCGGGGAATGACCACCTAGCGAGTGAATCGCCGTTGCCAATAGGGTGCGTCGTACCAGAATTTGGCATTGTCATACCCGCCGTGCTAGTCGTTGCGTCATGCAAACAACTGCTCGAGATACAGGTCTCGTTGCAGTTGTAGCATAGCCACCTCAGCCATTAAATCTAGTCGGATTCTAAGTGCATCTATTGGGTTTATTTTTCTTGGCCATTACTCCATAGCGTAATCAAACATGCGTTCAAGGAACTCCATCCATCGCGTTTGATGTTGACTGAGGTTTGGCTACGTTTTTGCATGTTTCAATGCATGGTGGTGAGTGTGGATGATAACTCCATCCTTAAGCATGCTGAAAAACCTAAGATTTCCATGTGGATGACAAAGCATAGTTAGAGGGTTGACTCGATGCGAGAAATTCATCTTGTCGAGATGCTTCAACCCTATGAAAAAATGGACAAAAAACTTATGTATCCTCCATCTGCTCTCTCATGTTGCTCGATGAGGAGAATGGACTTCATGCTCTAATTACATTAGAGGGCATACTTCTGAGAGGATTCATTAATGAGAGACATCATTTCATGCCGGAATTAATCTCAATGACCAACCTACACGATTTCCATAAGCAATCAAATCTCGGGGTTTCACACACCCGTAGTGGCTCCCATCCCATTCACCCCACCTACTCCATTGGTATTAAAATGCCAAGGTTTGATTCCCCTTGTGGATACAGAAGGCAGGTCCACTCTTAGGTGGGAGCATGGTAGCACAGGCCAGCTAATACACATGATTTGAGTGGGTCGTTGGCCTGTACACAATTGGATGGCATGGGTTGAGGTTTGGAGACCCTAAATCCTTGCGGTCTAGGCCTAGTTGGCCAAGGATTTCATCCAATCTTCTACATTGGTATCAAAGATAAGAATCACACTTGGTGTGTCTTACATTGGTCTCCATGAGCAAGGAGTCACCCTTGGTGACTGTCGCTAGACGACATGGAACTTGTTGTGTCGCCACTGAGAAGATGTTTTTGCCACTCCATTCCTCCTTACTCAAGTCCAACGTAGCAGATTCATTTTCTGACAACTCCATTATCCTTAGAATGGTGCACAAGCACTAGACAAGGTCATTTTATTCTACAAGGTTCGCAGCCACCCTTGCTTCTGCCTGCCTTCATGTCGTATCATAAGGTTACCATACCACGCTGACTGAAGGCAACACACATCTCCAAACATTACACCCAGCACAACTTTGGAAGGCTCTTAAGATGAATTTTTTTGTGTGATGTTAGTTCTTGTCTCTAGAAACCATTGCTATGAACTGTAGTCCCAAGAACAAAACCACCAAAACATGTCGTTTCTCCCTACTTTAGTCAGTAGAAAATGATTTTCTCATTCAATTTTCTAAGGATAAAATGAAAAAAAGGATGTTTTAGACAGTTTTTCATGCTTTCCTTTTGCTTTGAACCTCATTTTCCAATCACAAGGTAAAAACATGAATATGTGTGCACTCTTCTTTACAAGGGATGTGGTAACTATGAAAAGCAATTCCCTTTCACATACCTTTGTCGAGAGTGCTTCAAATGATTGAAAGAGGTCATTGGTGCATTCAATTTTCTCTTGGAAGTGCACTCTCCGTTACCTCTTGTTTCCCTCCTCCCTTTCCTTGCTCCCTAAAGCCTTCCCTATAAGTCATGGTGGGTAGTGGTCTCCCCGTTTTTTACAAAAAGACGACGTACCCACCATGTCCAAATTTTAAGTTGTCGTACCCGCATATGGTGAAACGGGAATCACATGCCTAGACCACTTTTGTTATTGTGTATCTAGTGTCCAACATAATAAAGATGGTTTATCCAAGTCCAGTATTTTCCGAATGAGATACCATACATTGGAATTTTTACAATGTCTTACCCAAAACAAAAATGGACAAGTTATTGTGCTTGACAAACACAACCATAGTGTGCAAGCTTAATGATTTTTACACATCATTGTGTCGTACTCACAAGAAAATCGTATCTATTTGTTGGATTTCTAGGCGTCCTATTGTTTCTACCAACACAAAAAAGCCAAGCAAGTGGTTGTTGGTCAAACAATTGACGACCACTCCATCACCCAGTTCCATTTATGCCCAATTGCCCCAAATCCACACTCTTGAGAAGTAGTGTACAAGACGGAAACATATGGTGAGGATCCTTCAAAGAAAGAAACCTGGACAATTGAGAATATTTCCTAGAGATGGCTTACTACAATTATGTACACAGTAACTTCTATGTACATGACTACAAAACATGCATGGAACTTTCTTGAGAACTACATTCCCTCCAAAATGTCTGAGTTTACAATATCAACAATATATGTCCCACACTACTTGAACATTTGTTTTTCCAAACTTGAACCCATCTTTTCACTTTCTAAAAGATGTTGTTATGTTTTCAATATGTACAAGCGTGCACACTTGAACCTCAGTATGTAGACGTGATGCATGGACACTATGCAACAGAATGGGTGGGCAAATGTTTGATAGTAAAATGGTCAAGCGGAACGTCCATCCCCCCAGCCCCCCCTCAGTCCCTCCGAAGTCAAAGTGTATCTGTTGGTGTATTCGGATACGTATTTGGAGGGGGGCCAGATTAGTACACAAGTCTACAAATACACTTGTGTACGTTTTTTGGCATATGCAAGATACACCTCCCACTACACTCCCCCAATAAACTAGAGGTGTCTTGGGGGGGGGGGGGATCGAGTCAAGGTGCCATGTTTTAGCGTAGCCTGTCGACGGTAATATATGGGCAGTGTCACGATCAACGCTCTTGATCTATTTTTGTATCATTGGGAAAATGATACATTTGTTATTGTTTTGGTTTTCTACCCAATAAACTCACAGGTACACCCACCCAATACACTTTCCACTTTTGAAGGGGGGTGGTGAGACTAGTCCCCCCCCCCCCCGAAGTCGAAGTGTATTAGGAGAGTGTATTGGGAAGTGTATCTGGAAAGGGGTTGCATAATTACATGTGCACTTGTTTGCGTTTTTTGGCGTATGTAAGAAAAAACCACTAATACACTAGAGGTGTCTTGGGGGGGAGGAGGGATCCAGTCGGGGTGCTGATTCTTAGATCATAGCGTGCCAATGATGATGTATGGGCAGTTTCATGATGCACTCATCAAAATTCTCTGGATCTATTTTTGAATCGTTGGGACAACAGTACACGTGTATTGTTTTGGCTGTCTATACAATACACTCATAGATACACTCACCCAATACACTTTCCACGTTTGATGAGGGGTGGTGGGACTAGTCTCCCCCTCCCACCCCCCTTGAAGTCAAAGTGTCTTAGGGGGGTGTGTTGGGAAGTGTATCTGGAGAGGGGTCGCATTTGTACACCAGTGTAAAAATACACTTGTGTACGTTTTTCAGGGTATGCAAGGTGCACACCCTAATACACTCCCCCAATACACCAGAGGTGTCGTGGGGAGGTAGGAGGAATCCAATCTGTGTGCCGATTCTTAACTTGTACCGTGCCAATGGTGATACATAAGCGATGTCACGATCAATGGTATGGATCTATTTTTGTATCATTGGGACAAAAATACTTGTTTATTGGTTTGGTTTTCCATCCAATACACTCGCATATACACTGATCCAATACACTTTATACTTTTGAGGGGGGTGGTGGAACTAGTCCCCACCCCCCAAAGTTGAAGTGTGTTAAGAGAGTGTATTCATAAGTATATGTGGAGATGGATCACATTTGCATACACGTGTACAAATACACTTGTGTAAACTTTTCAGGTTATGCAAGACACACCCCTTAATACACTCCCCCAATACACAAGAGGTGTCTTAGGGGAGGGGAGGGATCCAGTCGGGGTGCCGATTCTTAGATCATACCATACCAATGGTGATACATAAGCAACATTGTGATCGATGCTCTGGATCTATTTCATATCATTGAGAGAAAAAACACTTGTGTATTGTTTTGTTTCACTATCCAATACACTCACATCTAAACTCATCCAATACACTTTCTACTTTTGAGGTGGGATGGTGGAGCTAGTCTCCTCCCCCCCACCTCCAAAATCGAATTGTATTAGAGGGGTGTATTGGGAAGTGTATGTGGATAGGGGTCATATTTCTATAAAAATGTACAAGTAAACTTGTGCACGTCTTTTGAAGTTTGCAAGATACAGCCCTCATACACTCCTCCAACATACCAGAGTTGTCGGAGCAGGGGGGGATATCCAATCAGGGTGCCATGTCTTAGATCGTACCTTGCCAACGGTGATGCATTGGGGATGTCATAAGTGACGCTTGGATCGATTTTTGTATCATTTAGACAAAAATAAACTTGTGTTTATTTTTGGTTCTCTATCCAATGCACTCACCGATACACTCACCAGATACACTTTTCACTTTTGAGCGGGGGGGGTGGTACTAGTGTCCTCCCTTCCCCCTCCTCCCAAAGTCAATCTATGTTAAGGGGTGTATTGGGAAGTGTATATATAGGAGGGTCACATTAGTACACAAGTGCACAAATACACTTGTGTATGTTTCCTAGCGTACATACAATACACCCCCTGATGCACTCCCCCAAGACACTCGATGTGTTTTGGGTGAGGGACCATAATCGACTTCAAGCAAATGATGTTCACGACCCTTGTGAATTTCAAGTAAAGAACCAAAGGACATGTTCTCCTACAGAGAGTGAACATTAGTTCGATGTAGGTTTTGATCACATGTTACGAATGACACATGTACCTAGTAAGAATTTTGAGGACGTAAACAGGTCACCTGACAATCTATTTAATGCATTATCAATAAACGGATAACAAGCATTAAAACTTAACCAAAAATAGATAACATCATTTTTGGTTATGAAATGACACTTGTTCAGTGACAAACAAGTGATGTAACAATTCCATACACATTAGTGAACTTCTAGGAAGTGAAGATAATAGAGGAGTTAAATACATAGGTAATGGAGTGTATAAAACTGGGATGATTAACCACAAATCCCCAGTTCAACAGCCACCGCCATACTCATTGTGTCATGTAATAGTGCTCTTCTTTCTCTCTCCCTCCAGTGATTATAGTTGAGTGTTAAAAATCAACTTGATCGTATCGTTTGATGTCTAAGTTCGTGATTTTTTTTAGCTAGTTTGCATTGTCTGATACTCAAACTAAATGTATTTGTCATACGATAACTTGTATCCATGACTAACATGGACCCCATGAACCTCGATCGCCCACTACCTTCGATGCATTGCTACGGAGACATCCCACACACTCATTGCAGACCAATGGTGTTCACATCCTATCTCCGTCTAAGTTGATGTTTGAGGAGGCTGAAGCTGTCTGGTACCATGTGAAGGCTGAGTAGGATGCCATACATGACTATGCACAACATGTTTTGCACACCATGTGCTAGATGATTGGTATGTGGGCTCCTACAAGGACTCTTTTGTATGCCATGGATGATTTGCAGCCATGGGTGTAGATGCATCCAATTACCATGTTGCATATGTAACAGCATGGGCTCTCTCTATTTCACTTTTCAGTGTGTGGCTGTGATTCCATTGTGTAAATTTCCCAATGCCATCTTTAAATAACACCAATTACATAGTTTGGAAAAAGGTGAACATGGTAAGTAAGTTGAACATCCTTACAAGAAATGATGGATAGTCTCGCACTTTCAAACAACGTACACCTGCATGTTATGCCGTAGTAGGCCACTCAC
This sequence comes from Penium margaritaceum, assembly GCA_023375785.1. Lineage (NCBI taxonomy): Eukaryota > Viridiplantae > Streptophyta > Zygnematophyceae > Desmidiales > Peniaceae > Penium > Penium margaritaceum. The sequence continues at coordinate 103,194 of SZWC01004366.1, forward strand.
TAACCAGGTTAAGAAGTGGTTGGCAGAAGTTATTTTAAAGTAATCACCTCATAGGTAGGGCACACGCTGCCTACATGACATACAGCCATGGGTAGACCGTAATCCCATGCCTCCACCAAACATTCTTAATTAGCATTTTGGAAGATCTCACTATCACTATTGATACTAATGGGATCGACTACTTCCCCCGTGCACTTGTCTTTGTCTGCCGTAATGTTTTCCATCAGTTTTTTGTTGAGCAATTGGGACATGTACATCTTAACGATGAGTGCCATCTTGTTGTCGGCCCATAGCTTTGTAACCAAGTAGGTTGCAAGGGCTCCAAGTACGGTATTAGTCACAAATGGGAGCTCACAATGTGTTGGGCAGTCCATGGTAGAGGTTGTTTTGGTGTAATGTTGATCTTATTCAAAGAAAATAAACAAAATGAACAGTAGTGCTATTTTTTGCGAAGGACTTTGCCTATAAGATATTTAATGAACCAGAATGAGATTGTGTAACCATTTAGAGAAGTACAAGAGAGTAAACATCACACGCTCACTTTGAGTAATCCGACGCCAAGGAATGTTTCATCAGTTTTGTACACAAAGCTCCCTACTAAACTTGGCCACATTTAATGTGGCCCGCTTCTCTTCTCTTAGCCTCCATGCTTGACAGTCACCTGTGGCCTTGGTCATGGCCACAGGTGACTGTGGCCATACATGGCCATACATGGCCTCCTGCTTTTCCTTCTATACCCTAGCACCCCTTTTCCTACACACCATAAAAAAACCACATGGAAGGTTGTTTGTACATGAATAGGACAAGATATGAGTGTAACACATGGAATAAGGAATGTAATGAGCATACCAATCAGAAGCTAGATTTCTCCTCCTTGTTGTGGTAGTCCTTTAGGGCATCATCGAAGCTTTCATGTGGCATACTCTTTGTGGCCCATGCGTAGTGGGTGTAGTTAAGGTCCGATTTTCTATGCCGCATTATGCCCTGTTCACTAATCCATCCGTATGGTTCTTCCTCCTCTAGGTCAAAGTATTTTCCAAGGATGAAGCATGTGGAGTTGTAAACCTCCTAAAACCTTGCTTGAGGAAAAAAAATACATTTAGATCGTGAAAGGAGATGTTCTAGATCTGTGATTTGCACACATTTTGGACGCCAACAGTTTTAAGTGCCAAGCTTTGGTCTTATCGACAACTCATTGACGTTACAACCCATAATGAATCACGTTTATTGTGACCATTTCCAAAAACATATCCTAGTGTACCTTGTTGATTAACATGTATTCTCAAAGAATCATGAGAAGCATATAGAACATTTGTTTACCGTGCTCAAGACCCTCCATAAGGAGTTCTTTGCCAAGATGGAAAAGTGTAATTTTGCACAATGTGAGTTGTAGTCCTTGGGCTTCATCAAAAGAAGTGAAGGAATCCGAGTGGATCGCACCAAAGTGCAAGTTATTATGGACTAGTCTTTGACATCCTATGTACGAAAAATACGAGTCTTCCTAAGCTTGTGGAATTTCTTTGGTTGCTTCATGCAATGCTACTATGGCCTTGGCGCCCCGTACACAACTCATACATAAAGACATAAAATAGAAAGTCTAGTGTGTTTGATAATGCAGTTTTTGTGTCAAAAATATCTTTACATCTTCACCTCTGCTTGTATCCTCAAATCCTTAAAAACCATGCAAGAAGCTCTTTCATGCGTAAAAAATCAAAACAAGGGCTATTGGTATGGAAGAAGGATGAACGTTTGCACATAAAAGGCCCAGAATCTCAGGTGCTGAGACTCGGTACACCACAAGTGACAAGGAGTTTCTTGCAACAGTACATTCCTTAAAGGTTTGGTGCTAATACATGGGTTGCTTCAAGGGTGGATTCATGGTGGTCACATAACACAATACCCTCATATTTGTTTGGTCTTAACCCAACCTTTGTTGATGCCAAGCTCATTGAAGCAAGTACTTGGGCACATTGCATTTTCTATGAGAACATCAACCGAGTTGTACGCATGTAGCTGACTTATTCAGTTGTACTCTGGTCAATGCGGTCCTCATCACACTACAAGTGAGTTCCCTTTTGGAAGAAAGACAAAAACGATCAAGATGTGTCCATACGCGATAACTCACGATTTCAACCAACAAAACCATGGGCGCATTTCACGTCGTTCGTGCAATGCTGCTCCATGGGATACTTTTATGATCATGGGTTAACCATGGTAGCATTGAGCGATATGGTTAATTGACGTCTCTTTTCTGTACGTGAAAGGCAACTTGGTGGTTATACCCTGGTCCGAAAGCTATGCATGAAGATCTGTTTTGATATTCATAGTCCAACAACAGCTAGCCACCTTAGTGTAGAAGAAAGTGGAAATGCTCTTTTGAAGCATTGTTAGTGGCCTTGATGGCTGTGTGATGTCTGCAACTACATCCAAGCCTATGACGTGTGCATCCGCAACAAGTTAAGGAACAACACACCAACACAACTGCTAAAGCCCCTCCAAAATCCTAACTTCTCTGGATAACAAGGTAGCATGGGTTTCAGTACTTTCTTGACTGAACAAAATATATTGCCATGATAATATCCTCATGGTGGTTGAATACTTAAGCAAAGATGGTGCAGTTCATGCCTAAAAACGATGCGTGCCACTACTAAGGAAATAAAATGTTTCTTTTAGGACACCATTTTTTATATCATGGATTGTTATGTATAAGTTCAAATGGAGACATGAAGTTTTTAAGTACATTCTAGAAAACCCTCGTCAAGACCTTTGCGACTCACCAATAGATGTCCATCACTTCTTGTCCACACAATAAAGGACACATTGAACAAATAAACTCAACTCTGAGAAGATGCTCTGGATCCTCGTGGATCCTTCAATGGATAATACGTATGTGTTTTTCAGTTTGAGAAGGTTTTCTTACAGTAATTTTGTTTATGTATCCACAAAGTTGAAACCGCTCTTTTGATATAACTATCAGCATCCAAAGGTGCCTGCCTCCTTGATAAAGCGCAGCGGCGGTGGACATCATGTACCCTCCGTCCGAGCCATTATTGCTTGCATGGACCCTTTTTATCCAAAGCATGTGAATATATTCATGCATTAATTTAGAGTTAAAAGGTCTATGCGGATGCTGTTCCTGATGATGTTCCTCATGTCACATTTTAAATCAGTGACCAAGAGCATTTGACACAAAGAAAAGCCGCCTCAAGACTCTTACGGCAAGGAATATCCTTCGTAAGTACATCGGTCTATTCAAGGTCACCCACAAATGTGTTGATTTTGCTTGCCACCTTGCTCTTTTGAAGTTCATAAATATCCATGACTAGTTTCATGTCAATCTTCTTGCACTTTGCTTTGCATGAAGAATGATTTAACCACCGCCTACAATGATCACAAGTGACAACCACAATGAGGTACATGGGCTCTTCCAACACTACAAACATGCACACAGTAACATGTTATGAATCAATACCTGATGATTTTGTTTAGGTTTTGACCTGAAAACAACAGGTGGGGGCCTAAGAGTGGTGTCTCAACCACAATTATGAAGGATAGCTAGTTGCTTCCTACTGTATTCTTAACCCTAGGGGAACTAGCCTAGAACAAGCCGTGGTGAACCTTCAGCAGTCATAGTACAAAGAATAGTACAAAGGCATCGATCTCTGATGCATGGGAAAACTCAGGCTAATGGTTGCTAGGATTCTCCTTGTAAGAGGTGGAGGAATTATTGGCCATGAAAATATTTCATGTGAAATTCTCTCATGTATGTACGATGTAGTGCTTCTGAAGGATTTTAATCTCAATTGTTTGAGCAATCTCCCCCTTTGAAATGCTGCATGATCTAATGGATGCACCCAATTAATGTTTTTATTACCAATAAAACATTTCCTATTCCACCAATAACCAATCTAGACCCTCTTGAGGTGGGGATGGTTTACAAGAGAGGTGGAGGAATGTAACAAACATGCCATAATGGGTATTCTTTTATCCCATGGGAAAGTAGGGAGTTATTCCCAATACTTGAGTATTTTGATGGCAAGGAAGACTCCTCCCCAACCAGCCTTACAAAGAGAAAGCTTTGTAGAAGCTTCCTTATCACATGAGGATGACCGAATAGTGCTTTCCACTATTAAGCCATACCATGAGGCCTCACAACATCAAGAGCTAGGACATGACCACATCAAGAGATTTCATAATGGGATCCATGGGGCTTGTAATTTTGCATTGGTGATGACCCAATGCAACATCGCAAAGAACCCCACCCATCAAGAGGCCACTCACGATGTCTCTTGCCGATGTATGGTTAACTAAGGGTGTTTTGTACACCGCACATTCAGTGTATTAGGTATTTACTGAAAGGCAGTTTTCGAAACATTTTCTACAATGGTAGCCATATTCTCTTAACATGGAAAACTATGTATATGATACTTGTAACTTTGGAATAAAATGTAACGATGTTTCTAGGGAAGATTAAATGTATGAAAACTTGGTCTAAATGTGTAATTCCTGTAGTTACCGTACTAACTGGCATATTCACTCCAAATTATATATTTCATAATCCCATGCGCCCCATAATGAATAATGTTTTTGATGGGCGAGCTTCTAAAGAAATTCCTAAAATTGGACATAACCTAGGCAAAAGAAATAGAGCTTTGAAGGCTGGGTTCAAAAGATTGCGACCGAGGGTCAAGACACCCATCCCTCCTACACGCACATCACATCTGGCGGTCATCCGTGATTATAGGTGAAACCAAAGGTTAAACTTCGACCGGTTGACCGAGTCTAACTGACCAAGAGCACAACCAAACTCCAAGATTAGACGAATTCAAGAGTTCCCATATACCTAAGGGTATGTGATAAACAGCTCTCCAACAAACTCTAATGAGGTAAGAAACAGGAGAATAAAAAATGTTCAAATTCCATGTGAAAAGGGAGCAAATATCCATGTAATTACAGTGGCATAAAAGAATACATTGACAAAAACAAGCGTGAAAAGGATTGCGATCATGGAAATCTTCGTAAAACAAAGTTATGCTGATCCCTTGACATGAAAAAGGTGTTCACAAGATCATACAAGGTTATAAAAGGCACCCCGGCTACCAACATCAGCACAGGCACAAACATCAATCACATAGGACGTTCTTATGAGCATGAGCCAAACAATTCCGTTGAAAAGGTGATTCACACAGGCTTGTTGAGTTGAATGCAAAGGCAACAAGGATGCCCAAGGTGCTCCAATTCAATCACTAGATTTCATTGCGCTTGTTTAACTTGCTCAAATTAAGCAAGTGCACTTGAATTGAAGTGAACCGTTTTAGTTTTGTAAAACGTGAGTGTTTAATACGTGTATGTTTACATGGAGATGGTTGGCTACTGTCATTATGTGCTAGTCCCATGCACTGCACCCCCAATTTGGAGTGTACTTTGAAAATTCCACATTACACAAATTAACGCACTTTTTGCATGATAAATGTATATGTGCATGCAAAAGCACATTGTCCTCATGCACCAGCCACACACACTGAACATTCAACATAGGAGTGAGGTTCAAAGGGGTAGTAGATTTTTTTCGAGGGCAAGAAACCTATACACCCTCCATCCAGATAACTAGTGAACACAAGGGCCTCAACCATAAACATAGTCACTAGAATGGCAAGCTCCAAGCTGTGTGTGAGCATTCAACATAGCCTTTTACAATGGACTTGTCCACAACCACATGCAACATGACAACTTTATTGCTTTATGTATAGAAACTAATGGTGGTGGGAAAGAGGCTATGGCATTGGCCTCAACCGCAGTACCATGTGGAGATGGTATACAAGGATGCCGTGGAAAGGTGTGTGGATAAGGCCACAACGAATGCAATGTGCAAGGCTGTGGAAATGGTCAGAGACATTGTACAGGTTTTTCCCACCTAATAGTGATTTTTTTTAGATCACTCAACATTAAAAGTATGGTTATATGTTTTAAGACGAAAATGTAGACCAATTTCAACTTATGATGAGCTCGACATTCTCTGTTATTTTCTCCCCTCTCATTAAACCTCATCATACACTTACTAACTGAAATTGCCAACTAAACCTAGCATCGCCCGATGAGATGCATGATCAAATATAATGAGCTATAGCAACACAAATCAATGTGCAAGATATACGTGTCAAAGTGATAGAATATAGTTCCCTCAAAGCTCCAAGTTCATTCATGTTTAGTGTTCCTTTGGTCAACAATTTCAACCTTATTGATTCTAAAGGCTAAAATGTGCTAGAAAAACTCACATGTACTCGCAAGATGTAGACTCATGTTGGTGAATCATTGGATGTTTGGTACCCATTGTCCCAATCATTTGATTTTTGCAAACACAGGTTGCCATCGTTGAGCTTGTTCACTCAAAATACTGGAGGCAACATGAGGATGCAACTCAGACGACACGTAGTAAGAAACTTTGTGAATGTACAAACCGACACTTGAGGACATGACTCCTTTTTTAGCCTTGATTACCCTTCTGCCACATGAATTTGTGCATAAACATTTTTTTAAAAATGAATTCATGTATTTGCGTGTGAGTAGTATAAGTTCCGAGCTTTTTTCGAGCAATTTACTAATAATCCGTGGACCCATTCAAGCCTTTTCAAGAACCAAATCAAAAGTTAGCTTTATTGCTCCTGGCACATAGTTGCGAAGGATGTTTGTGACCCAAATTCAATATCTTGCATGCACGACATTTGGGATATCGAGCACGTTTGCTAACATTACGTTCTTTTTATGGGTGGTTTGCAAATTTTTTGTTGTAATACTATGCATACCCAATAACAGTTCAAAAACGAAATTTTTTAGCAAGCCCTAAATCATTTAAAAGCAGAAAATCATGTGGAAGTACAGTATATCTGACCTTGGCTAAAAGTAGGAGCCAACAAAGTGCGTAGATGTTGTCAATGAAAAAGGTATGTTACCCATGATTGGTACGTGTAGAGGCAAACTGTGTTTAAGGGTGCACACAAAGTGTCACATTGAAAGCACTCAATATTCTTCACCCGTTTTATGTGGTCCTAGGCAATCTTATGCTCAACAATATGAAATCTAAGATGTGTTCAGAATAAAAGTGCTCGATCCTTTATGAGGGGCAACATTGCTTCATGTTGATTCCCATAACACATCTCTTACCAACCTGACTAAATGTGCATGAAAACTTGTGTACGATCCATGTCAAGAGACACATTTGACAAGGTGGTTGACACGTCTTTAAGTAGCCATAACCAAATGATGTTGATGTGGAGGAAGAAATAAAACAAAAGATCAAAAATCTATTGGCATAGTTACTGGATTTTTCACCATAGCAACCTACTAGATTTCCAATACAACCACACATGGGCAACATGATTCTTTTACAAGCAAGGTGACTCCTTTCTCCAAACCCATGTATGGTTGTGATCTTGCATAAAGGTGAGAGGACAAATGATAGATCAAAGAGTACCTTTCCAAAGGGGAGATGGAATAGAGTAGCTTGCCATATAATGTGCCAACTATTTACGTGATACTAAAGGAAAATTGTATTTGCACTTCCCTAAACTACCGTGCGTTGATGAAGCTCATGGTGAAATCTTGGTTTTTATATGTTGACTGTGCACGTGTTCCATTGATTCCAAGGGGGAAAAGCATTCTATCTTCTAGAAATTTTATCAAGGAAACCATCTTATCCACATCATTAAAGATCAGGTGTGCAAAATTGCATATTAAATACATGTGCGACATTATCAGTTCCATGTTTTATGCTCTAAGAAAAGGAACGTCATGGAAACCTTTGAAAAATAAATGAACAAAACTTTACCACGCATATTGTTTACTTCATTATTGTTTTCATGGATGAAATCTTTGCTTTCTACAAATAAACGGTCACATAGAACATGTACCATAAGTTTTGGCTATCTTCAGCAGCTAGAAGCTGTATTGGAAAGTGACGAAGTACAATTTTGCATAAAATGAGCTGAAAGACCTTAGAAACATCGTCAACAATGGAAACATCCATGCCGACCCATGATTGGTCCAAGGAATGCTGATGGGCCTCATACAATTCCTTTTGGGCACATAAGTTATTTCCTCGTCGTTGTCGACATCTTTCACAATTTATGTAGGAAAAGTTCAACTTGTTAGCTTTGCTAACAGGGATCATGCTAAGGGAAAGGGAATGGAAATGGAAATGTGAATGAAAATGGACATCGGAGGAACAACCACCGTGAGAGATTATCTAACTCAATGGCTTTTGTATGCATAATCTTTATGGCATGCTATATAGATTCTTTATTCAGATAATCTCATAATCTAGAACTTTACGGATTGTTGGAGGTTGCATTGATGTTCTAGCATAGAGAACAGCTTGTTATGATGGACTCTAGATATATTTGAGCGACAATCATCTCCAGATTCCATGATCCATGACTTAAAAATACCGAACAAGCACTCTTGGACCACTATTGGTGGCTAGGTATGAGTGTCAATGTTTGTAAGAATTGTAAAACCTTCGACGCATGTCTTCAAACAAGACTAGTAAAATTTTATGTCGCACTTCTCCAGAACCTTCCCATCCTTTCGACTTTGTGGGAGTGCGTTAGCATGCACTTTTTTACTTGCTTTTTGGAATTGACCTTTCAATCGTAATGAAACACTAGTGGTTGTGGACCTTTGCATGAAGATGCCAAGTTTTTCCTTACAAACATTAACCTGAGTGCAAGGGAGACCACTCCTCTCATCTTCTATGGTGTCATGAATTACCACGTGTAGCTATTGCACATTATCACCGAACGAAAAATACATCTCTTGGTAAGTTATTGGAAAATGTTACTTGGGGTTCGAGCCAGACATGTAAAAACAATTCCATCCTCAAACCACCCGTTAAAGAGAGTGCATGAATTGCACACCAAAGAATATGATGTGCATGTGTGTGGACCCTACCATGAATGAGTGGCACCAATCCAAAGCATTGTTAGAAATTGTGGTGAACAGCTTGATGGAGTTTAATAAGGTCACATTGTTTTTGTTGATTTATAGTCCACATCTACCAGTGTTCTTTTCTTAGGTGAAGAGTGGATTTCTAGAAGGGTGAATTCCTTTTTTTCAAGTGTCTACTAAGCGTATGCATTCCTTTTTACAAGAGGGGAGAGCTCACCTTCAGGTGGGAACACACAAAATGAGGCAAATCTAGACAAGATTTGTGGTAAGATCTTGTTCGAAATCAGTAACAAGGTGTATCTCAACATTAGGAAACAGCTGAAGTTGCCTTCGATGGAAAAATGTTAACAAAAGTGGATTTTTCCATTACCCATTGTTGCACGTATTCAGCTAATGGCAAATGAATCAATGGTTCCATAATTCATGAGGATACATAATGTGTTTCATGTAAGCATGTTGGCTCAATACATGAGAGAAGGAACCATTCAGCCACCATCAACAATTCTAATTGGCAAAGACCAATACAAGGTCCTTCACCTACTTTAGCGGTGATAGCGTACACTTTAGACCTTGGTTGTTGCGGAATACCTTCTTCATTAGGCTAGTTGTGGACCTCAACATAACTCATGAGGGTCCGAATCTTGCTTGGCCATGCAGGTGCTCACTTAAAACAAGTACAAATTAGAAAGCTGCACAAATAAAGAATTGTAGGGCACACTACCATAAGGTGAAGATGTACAAAAAAAATTCCTTTTGGCTGATGTTTATGGAGCACAAGAACACAAGTTGGGGATGCCTAATGTAGTTACCACATAGATGCTTCAAACAAAAGGGGGAGTCAGCAAGCCATGCCAACCAAAAAACTATGATTTAAGTCCAAGTGCAATGTAAATGTTCAATCTTTATTTGATGATGGGAATTACTTCTTTTCTTTCATAACATTGATGAATAGCAAGAAGGTACTCCTACGTTTTGTTCTTGAACCGAGACAATTTACAATAAGTGAGGAGGAACGTAGTGGGACGACCATTTAGGCCCTTCCTCCTCACATTGCAAGGGATGGTTGGACATAACCACTCGCCACCACAATGGCTTGATAGCAACAAGCCCTCTGCAAGCCATCGGCCAACAAGCTCGCGACCATGTAGCTGGCCTTGGGCTACTAAAGACCAACTTGCCATCAGCCGGCCACCGCCAAAGCGCAAATCATTCAAGCCTCTTGATTTGTGACCAAAAGCCGGGAGGCCTTAAGGGCGGAGGCTTATGGCATTGAGAAAATTTCCTTGCCCCCTTCTCCTCGCCTCCACAAATGAGCAAGGCAAGGGATCTACAAAGTGAGCAATGAAGAAATACATGTGAGAAGAAGCAAATGTTTATCCGATGCCTCGCACAATCCGATGTTACAATATCACGTCAAACATGTAATCTGAATATTTATAATGATTTTTTTGAGTTTTGAATATTGAAAACTCTTGTGGTATAATAAGGCAAAGGTTCTAACCCCCCCTAATTTTACACCTTCAACGAGGGGAAAAGGTAAACATTGGGCCTGCGTAGACCTGAAGAATTCAAATCTCCCTTCACGAGATGATGATGACCATTGCACAAAAGATGATGTGGAGGAGAGAATGCCTCCAAACCTGTGGACAAAAATAAACAGGATTTGACCAAGACTTTTGTGGATGAGATAAGGACTCAACGTGTTACAAAGGGTATGCAAGAAACAATTGTCTAGTTTTAACTTGTATTTTAGGGCTCACGTTTAATGTAAACCAGATACACATTCTTCTAGGTAATTCCATTTTCAAATTTAGCCATGAAATTTGAGTTATGGTTAATCATTCCATTCTCTTACAGTTCATTACCTATGTATACTATTCCTCCATCATCTTCACTTCTCAAAAGTTCACCATTATGTAAATAGTTTTACCTTAACATTTTCTTTGTGAGAATATGCGGTTCGTTCAAAAGAAAATCAAAATCATGTACGTTGAATTGTAAAAAAACAATTTTTGTTATGAGGATTGATTCAATTAATCCAAATGTAGCCAATGTTTTGTGCGATTAATATGTTACATGTATAAGAATCTTATATTGCATGTCACAAAGATCTTCTAATGCCATGACATCAATTTTTCAGTAGAATAACACATGCTATATTTTTAGAAGGAAGAGAGTGACATTAACTTGCTTGAATTCAATTTTTAAGAGGATAGTGATGTAAACCTCCCAAAAGACTGAATTTGGGATGTTTTTTTGGTTACATCTTGAATATGGCAAAAAATGTATTTGTACACTTGTGTACAAAGATGACCCCCATTAGAGTCACATGTCGTTTCACTGTCAAATAAAGTTTGACAAGGGGTGGGCATTTCCAAACCCCCTTTAAATTTAAAGCAAGTGCGTCGGTACGTGTATCTGATAGATGGCACAGACAAATACACAAATGATACTTTTTTGAAGACATGGAAACAAATGGAGATTGTTGATGTGGATACTTTGATGATACTCACCAACGCATTAAGTGACAACTTGTTTGTGCACATAACTTGTTCCAGGCACTTTGAAAGAGATAAATCGACACCATGACTTGTAGTTTCCCTTTCCTTAAGATATTGTGATTATATTCGGGGAGTGTATTGTGGGTGTATCTTGCATATGTGAAACGTTTTCACATCAGTATGTGTACACATGTAAAATGAATCCCTTGCTCCCGAGATCGTACTCAATACACCCCCCATGATGAACTTTGACTTTCCATGGGGGAGTTGTCCGCACACCCAAGAAAAAGTGTGAAGTATATATGGCAAATGTATTAATAAGTGTAGCAAATAGAAAATTAAAACAATGAACAATTGAATTATTTTGCAAATCCATAAGAGTATATGTAGAGTGTTCATGTAGATTTATGATGGTATTAAAGAAAGAAAAAAATTATTTCTTCTTTGTGCAAAAAAATTGCTATTGGCACTTTTAAAGCAATGAAACGGCACTTCCACTAGTAGTTTCCTTTGCGCAGACACAAGGAGTGTATTCGGGGGGTGTATTGGAGGTTGATTTTACATATCATCATATCATACAAAGGTTTATGTGTACAATTTTGAACAAAGTGGACCCCCCAATACATACACCGCCGAATGCATCCCCTGAGTACATTTCCAATTTGAGGGGGGGAGGTGGACCAGTTTAACCTAACCCCTCCCCCTTTAAAACTCTGAAGTGTATCTAGCTAGTGTATTGGTGAGTATAGTAGATAGACAACCAATACAATACACAAGTGTATTATTCCATAAAACATGAAAATATATGTGGAGACAGATGTGGATGTAAACATCTAAATGATGTATAGGAAAGAAAAAACAATAACTTGCTTGTTTCCATGATTTAGTATGGGTGGGTTGCAAGCAACAGGATGACACCCTTAATGGGTGCCCCCCTCAAGACATCGCGGTTGTCTTCAAAGAGTGAATTAAGGGGTGTATATTGCATAAAATGTAAAGCGTACACAAGTGTATGTAGACAGCTTTGTACTAAGTAGACCCCATTCAAATACACTTCCTAATGCATGACCCTCAGTACACTTTGATCTGCAAGGGAGGTGGGTGAGGCATACGCCAACTTCCTCCTGTCTTCCCTTGCCCTTGAAATAAAAAAAATGTATTTGGCAAGCGAATGAGCATGAGTAGGGGGTAGAAAACCACAAGAATGCATGTGTGTGTCTTTTCTATCTCAGGATTTATTTTATCTCTATTCTTATCATTCACCAGTTTGTGGTAGAAAAGAAAATTCAGAATTTTGTTAGACTGAGAATGCAATGTGGACAACTTGAAAAATATACAACTTTTCCTGATTGAAGGTGAAACTTACCCAAATGCACTTGTGTATTATGGGAGTGGATTTGGGGGTTAATGATTCACCTACTCAGAAATCTACACAAGTGTATGTATATATTTGTACACTGATTCGAACCCACTTCATGTACAAAACTTCATACACCAGCCCAATACACCCAAACATAAGAAAGGGGTGGGAAGAAGAACTACCTGCTTGACCATATTACCTGGTGCATAAAAGTAGGGTCATCCGATTGGACAAATAGTTTCCAAGTCAGGAATTGAGGATTTATATGTGCTAATTCCTAAAAAACAGACATGATATTGTAGTTGTAATGTTACGAAGGAAGATCAACTTGAAGAGGTAAACATGTCAAAGTATTTTGAAACAAATTCTTCAAAACATTAAATGAAAATCTTTATAAGGGAATCTTGTTCTCAAGAATGTATGTTTTCTTGTAGTCATGTGGAAAAAAAAAATTTAAAAAGCATTTTTCATTATAAATATTTTTCTTTGATGGACTCTGATTATATGTTTTTGTATTGTTCATTCATTCCTAAATTGTGAATTTGGGGTTATTCGGAATGAATGACAAAAACGTTTACCAAATTCTATGTAAACTACGTATCGAAATGAAAACTAGAGGTGTCACTATCCGACTTCAATAATAACTTATATGTCCTATCATATATGGAAAATCAATCGCAAAATGTAATTTTTGTTATCTGCCTTGAAAAAATGTTACATGAAGACCTCTTGCATTCCTTTAGTGAAGAGTTTGAGCCACAAGGGCACGGATCACCATTTGACCCTTCTCCTTGATTGTGTATTTGGAGGCTTGACTTCACTCTCACAAGCAACTACAAGTCATCACACCATAGTCATGCTTCATTGCTTGGATTACATTTTTTTCAAAGCAATTTTTACTTACATGGAAGTAGAAAATAGGAAATCAACTTAATTACTAGATTATTTACCCAATCCTAAAAATGATTTTTTTGAGAAGATTTACTTTAGAGTTTATCATTGTCTTGTAACCATGATCTATATTGACAAACAAGGTTATCAATGTACATGAAACTTGGAATAAGTAGAAAGAAAACGATTTTTTGGTCAGAAGCAGAAATTTTACAAATTTTATGAGGAAAGAAGAAGGTGTAAGAATCTCACTAAGGTGTAAAAATCCTTTTCTTAATGGAAAAGGTGTAACAATGAAGGTTGTATGAGATGTTGTATATTCTTGGAGACTCCATGACAATAGAAAAAAGTTGAGGAATATGTTGCTACTTCCAAGAAACTAGTAGTGTATTCCTTGCCATAATGTCTTGCAGATATCATGACTGAACCTTTTACATTTACCATGGTATCATTGAAATTTCTTTGATGATGCCATATGTGGAATGGAAGGAGGGACTATGTAGTGGAGAGGGCAAACACTGGTGATTGCAATTAGTGGGATCATTTGAATATGATCTTTGTATACCAATCAATCCTTTTGTGCCAACCCTTCAACGATAGACACTTATTTTTATTGAATTGGGCCTTGATTTAGCTCAACTGATGCACATTGACCGTGTAAGGTTCTTGTTTTACTCAATGTGTCAATGACTTAGATGAAGGTCTTTTCAAGGCCAAGAGGGCATATCAAGGTCAATGCATGCATCATCTACGCACAAAGGTATGCAAATTTGTGGTGTAAGGAGGACTGGTGGAGGGGGAGCTTTTCTTTTCTATCCTCCACACCATCAATTTTGCCAATTCTCTAGACAATTATTCTCTCCCATTTCTAATTTCGAAAGAAAAATGCCAATCAAATGTGTCTTTGTCAATTGAAGAGTGAGGTAATGTTTGCTTGTGCAATGTTTTTACGTGGACACATTTAATGCAATTAGAATGATCATAGGTAAGAAAAGATGTATGCATAAAGTTATGAGTGAAGGAATTTGGAACTTGTCATGTACACTCTTTCTACGTGGCTTGACCAGCAAGGCATGGTTACATTACGTGAACTTTCCAAAACTGGAGACAAATACCTTTTCAACTTGTATGCCTCTATACTAAGTGTTCAGTAGTTAACATGGAGACGTGACATTTTTTTGAAATCTTAGAAATTTTTTAAATGAGTTTGCCTTCCAAATACTCCATTCTTGCTTGATTTTTATACACCTTTACAACGTTTTTGTAATTTATACAAATACTACTTTTGTTTTTATTTCATCTTCTAATATGACGGCCTTGTTTGTTAACATGAGAGAAGCTTTGTGTTAGGTATGATTGCAGTGCCAAACCAAAACCAGGGTTCGCCAATTTCTAAACTCAACCATGGGCTCACTACCACTTTGCGCCAATCGGTGTGTGAGCCCAACATAGGGTTTCTCCTCTTGAACTGTCCTTGCATGTGCGTGAATGCAACAATTAACAACTGAAGGTGACTCCACCTTGGTTAACTGGCACCTAGTTGCTCCTTGGAGAGTGGCACATCGTTCCAATGAAAAAAGAAAAAAAAAACATTTTACAAGTGCTTCACGAAGAAATGGCAAGGAATCCTTTAAATGAGTGCGTTTGGATTCAAAACAATGAATGATTCAACAATTTCATAGATCTTCCATCATTCGTCCATACAAGAAATTTTAACAATACTGACAAAATGATTGTAAAGGCAGACTAATATGACAATGATTCATCAAACCTGCCTATTTTGAGAAGTAAAACACATGAAAACAATAAGAGGAGAAGTTATAATCAAATTAGTGTAACATGTTGAGTAGAGAAATTGCTCATGTTGAAACATGTACATGGTGGAAAAAGGGATTTAGATGAAAATATAATATTAGACTCTCATAAAATATCTAATTTTCTCAATACACCATAACAAAACAACATGGATATCTAAATGATATCCATGTATTTAAGGTTTGATGAAATACGAAATACAAATATGAATGAGATATAAGAGAATCTATGGATAATTCATGAAAGATTTCCACATATGAGAACTATGAACGGGGGAAAATACATAAAGAAAATATTGGGTAAAAAATGAGAATGTATGTTACAGTCCAAAAAATGAAGATCGTTTCAGAAACATGTTCATTCATTTCTTTACGAAGGAAGAATTCTTTGTCATGACCCACATATGCATGAATTAAGTCATGCATATAAAAATTGATAATCAAGAGCAACATGAGCATGTTCTGTGCTTTACATGGTGCACTAGATTGATCAGGTTTTTATTTCTCGTAGTTTTGAAGTGTTTTATTTCACAAAATGCGCAGGTTTGATGATTCATGAACTCATCTGCCAAAAAAGGTATCTTTACTATCATTTTCTACTGTAAAGCGTTCCGTATTGATCAATGCTGTAAGTTCTGTGAAGTGTTTCATCATACCTTGGTTTATGTCCAGACCCACGCACTTCAAGGATTTTGGGGAATTTTCTTGTGAAGCAATCGCAAGACAATACATCACTTTTGCTTTGGAACGTTGTGCCCTTTGCCGAGGGGCGACCAGGGGCCTGTGATTTGAGGTTGATTCATTTTGAGCTGCGAACTGCTGTATTCGCGCGCCGGCGAGGTCAGAATCAGACAAAACCCTATGTTGGGCTCGCGGGCCGGTAGGCGCGAGGTGGCTGTGAGCCCATGGTTAGATTTGGCGGTAGGCGGTCCCCGGTTTGGGTTTGGCGCTGACGCCGATGTAGAGCTTCTCTCCTTGATCATTCATCGGCCGAGCTCGCTCCAGTATGCACGTCACTCGAGTCTTGCTTAATTGGCCTATTGTGTCCCACGTGGCGCAGCATGGGTGAACAGCGTTTGCGAGCTCATTCAACGGATGTCAAATGACCTCTTGGCCAGTGTCTTGAGGTGGTTTGGGTGCCCTGTTCGTGGACCAAGTCCAGCAAAATTACTGTATTAGTTCAACATCGTGCAGATTTCAAGTCTACTAATGTACGCCCCGTGGGCTGCTGCGCGCAACCATTTCATTCGATGGGTAGGCGATACCAGACAATTGTGATGAAGGTTCTAGGATGACTCGGATCAACGAAATCCATCCACGTAAGGAATTCGGCAAAGCTACTATCTGCCACGATTTTCTCACCTACGTAAGCTATCCGCCACGTGATCCATTTTCGGGAAACTGTCTGCCAAGGAATCCAAAGTGAGACAACATGGAGCCAGGGTTTTCGAAAGTAGATCACCAGAAGCCACGAGTGGACGATGCAGATCTCCATATGCCCTTTGAAGTACTCGTCAAGACATCTGGTCTGTCCATTCGCTTAAGTTGTCAATGTCTCTCTTTGTATATCTAGACTTTTTGCCGCATTGTTCTTCATATGAATTGCCTAGAAGTGCAGGCCCTTGCAATATCACATGCAGAATCGAAGTTTCGTTGCGTTATGTACGTGGAAGTTTTTCAGGTTCCGCTATAGAATAACGTAAAAACTACGAAAAAAGATTGCGAACATCGGCTAACACGCTCAACCCTATTCCAAAAATAAAACAATATGACTTCGGTGAACCAATAAATACAACAATGAGATTTCATGGAAAGCCCTTAGTTCGAAGGGTATATATGAACACGTTGTATGCCACTCGTGGCACATCGTTCTCAAGCAAAAAATCTCTTGTTCAACGTAATCAGCAATAGGAAATCGTGGCGTTCTGTTCAGAAACATCGTAAAAGATGGCATACTGTGCCTTTGTTTTAAATCTAGTGGCGCGGGAGATTATCATTGTCCGAATGGGTGGTTTGTAAGGAATATCTCGTAAGGAATTTCGTTAATCGCCGCTTAGGTTAGTACGCGGTGAAGTCCAAAGGGATTTTGTCCGGCATTGGACGTACATCGATGGACATCCACACGTTGGTTGGAGGATCGCCGAACCGATTTGCGCTTTGTGGATGCGGTGGGCATATAGGACAATTGCAGCGTGAATGCCATCAATAATGATTAGCTTTCGAAACTTACCCACTGACGGAGAGAATCCCGCGAACAGCACCTTCCGGCTATCGAAGTCGTGGCAAAGAAGTGGTGATAGACATTACGCCAACCTTGTTTACCTACGTTTTCGCTTGGCATTTTCTGTCCACCGACTAGCGAAGGATCGGAACCTGAAAGCTAGCTAAAAAGTCCAATTCCGATCTGCCTAAGATAGACTTGTCCACAAGAACCTCGTGATTCATACGATGGTGAGACAACAATTGAGATGACGATCGACGTTCGATTACCCATCGATGGCGACGACAATGCAACCTATTGACACAAAGGCCTGGGCACAGCAAAACCAAAAGGGATTTGTTACCTGCCTCAGAGGTTGACACAAAAAGCAACCCATGGACGCTGCCAATTGCCTCCCCCCCCCCCCCCCCCCCCCCCCCCC
>SZWC01004366.1:131293-161298 GCA_023375785.1 Penium margaritaceum
ACAATCTCTTGCTAGGCCGTCCAGGCCGTCGACACAAGAGTCTCGGCTCAGCCACCGTCTTCAAGGTAGTCTGGCCTCCAAGTAGTCAGGCATTCTTCCACCCAGGCTAGCACGCACGTGCCAGTCTAACAGGGGTCTTCAGAGCCTACTCCAGCAGAGCCTTGGCTTGGGCACTCCAGATGGCACTCCAGTAGCCAAGGTGATGATGATGAATGAGAAGCTGGAAGTCTGAAGCTCTGAGGTAAGGAGGTTGCTGTGCCAGAGTGACCACAGATGATCACAGGGTTGTTATTGAGGTGTGACAGGGCTGTTGCCTTTATATACACGTGGCCCTAGCAAGTTGTCCGCCCTTGAGGAGAAGCTTCCTCTTGTGTGGTGGCAACAGTCACCTCATAGATGTTGCAGATGTGAAAATTCCCTACCAAGGAAGCTTCTTCTAGTTCTGCATTGTTATTGGGCCCTTGACTCTGGCCTGGGGAAGTTTCCTCGTTGAGGAAGCTTCTTCCAGCTTGATGGAGAACTTTCTTGGCGAAGTGGCTTCCATCAAAAGCTTTCATCCTCCCTCATAGATTCTGCTACATGCGACCGTAGATCAAAGGTTGCAGCAGAGCTCTCCTCGTAGGCTGGTGATGTGGCAGCTATAGGTCTGCTGCATGTTGGTGATGATGCAGTAGCTTGCCTTCTCCAACCTCAGAGGTTTGCATGGTAGTCAGGTTAGGACCCTCGTAGCTGATGTGCTTGTGCAGCACTGTGCAGTGTGTAGCTCCCAATCCTCGTAAGAGGCAGTAGATGGCATGCGCTACCTCGTACGCATGCCGATACACTATTTTCAGTCTAGGCCCTTTACATCCGAGGGAACTGGATACCAGAAAAGGTCTGGTGAAAAAGCTGAGGAAGATTCCCAGCTAAAACAAGCCCGGTAAAACACCGTAAAATCCGTAACTCCATGTACGGTCCTCCGACTGTAGTAAAGTTGCTAGAGTAGCGGAGAAGTAGACCAGCGTAGTAATTGCCCACTCTAACAATGTATAGGTATTTGTATATGTATATTTATATGTAGATGTACATGTATATATATGTATATGTTTATATATATATATGTATATGTATACGTATATGTATATGTACATGTATATGGATATGTGTATGCATATGCAAAGGAATACATGTATGTATGAAAATATATGTGTTGTTCAATAACTTTATGTGAATGTGTTTATGTCCCTTTTTTTGTGTTTTTGCAAGCACGCATATGAGGATGGATTTATATGCATAGGTTTTGCACAATTTGATGTAAATTCCTTCGATTTGCATCTATTTGTAATTTTAATGTTTTTATATTCTATCTTCATTTATATAATCCTTTCCCTATGTGCGAAACGTCTTTGTCTATAAGTATGTCAACTTTTTCTGATTTGTATATGAGAATTTGGATTAGAGTTATTCTTTGATTTACATCACCATATGATCATACATTTTTTAATTTCGAATTTGTTTGCATTTTAATGTTTTCATATTTATATTGATGTTCTTATTTATGCTAAGATCGTTATGCACATGCTGCAGTCGAATGAAATGCGTTAGTTTGGGTCTGACGAAAAGCTCAGGGTATTGGTGTCTGTTTGCGCATTCAGGTCCTTCTGATGAGGTTCTCGCTCTCCATTAGTTCTAAGCGCTCGTCCGGTTTTCTGTTCGACTTTCACTTTTGCTGTACTCTTGCTGAAGGATGTGTTTGTTCGTGCATGTTTTTTTCTGGGTCCTGCTTAGTCGAATCTCCGATGTTCAAGTTCCCCTCGACTGTGTTTTTTGCACGATTTTTGCTTTACGTCCCTTTAGTCCGGGGATTTCCGGCCACCCATCGCGATTTGTCCCCGCGAGAGCTGCTTCTGAGTCCCCCCCGTCCCTCCCCCTCACTGGCGCGGCGTCCCTATGGTGTGGGTATCCCTATGTTCCTTGTTTCGCGCTTGCTTGTGCTCTGAGGCAACTACGGTTGGACACCGTTATGCCTTTAACAGTGTCAAAATCAGACACTCAGTGCTTTTCTTTTTATACCCCTGGTCGTAGCCCGCAGAGGAGGGATAGGGGGGGGGGAGGGGCTACCTCAGAGCCAAGAAAGCCCGGGAGTTGAACCCGGCCCCCGATGTCATAAGGTCAAGGCGGAAGGTAGAGGTTGAGGTTTTTCCACCATGAGGCGAACCTGGTTCAGAGAAGGAGGAAATAATCCCTATTTTCAGAATAAATTTGGTGATGAGGGGAGCATCGAATTCATGCTTAATAGATCGAAGACTAGCATGGGTTTTTCTGGAGTTTTCCTAAGGAGTGTGGAAGTAAAAAAAAAGATGTATTTTTCAAGAATTTGGAAAGATTGACGATAATCTTTGATGTGGTTTAGGGTTACCATTGTTCTTGAAAGATAAGGTGGAGTAGTGTTGATCAGAAAATGGACCAAGCTGCATTAAATGTCTTAGGCTGGAGGGGACCAAGGAGGAGGTTGGGGACATTAGGTTTAATTTCAGTGAATATGAAGATAAAGAAGGTTTGGAGTCGTTTAAATAGGGTGTTTTGGTCCCTACACAAAAGGAAGCAGTGTTTGATTGTCTCCTCCTCTACACAGAACATGCGGACGCTTGTACCACTACGACAAAACCGGGTATGGCGGGCTACGAGATGAGAGAAAAATAACTTCTGTCGTAAAATCTTGAGGGGGGGTTCGTAAGACGCCCCTAGTTTCGGCAAACCATCGTCAAAGCGGCCCCAATTCTGAGATCATTTTCAAGTACCCCCCAATGTCAGGTTTCATTTTTAGTTAGCCCCCACTCTAAGATTTCATTTCCAAAGTGCCCCTCATCTTAAAAATAATTTCCAAATAGCACATAATGTTCTGAAGACGCGGAGTAGACTTTGTTTTTCGTCGGCGATCCCGACTTGCGTACTTTCGGAAACGACTTCTTGCCTGTCAATAGTTTACTTTTTTAAAACTACTTCCCGTATTGGTGTCCGAATGGTTCTATAGAAAAGAGTTGAGCGTTAACGTTTGTAGTATGCTTAAAACAATGGCCTTTTGTCCAACGTACTAGTGGCCATCGCAACGACCACTGTTAGTGTGTGTGGCTTCCATTTGTCAAGAGCGACGGTCAGCAGAGGAGTGGTAAAGAAGAGCGCGATGACATGGTCCCCGATGTGGACCCCGGGGCACCGGTGCGTCGGCAGATGGTGGACCACCTACTCGGAGCTAACCGACGACTGCCCCAGCGTCGAGGATGCTGTCTCGGACCTCCAACAGTTTTTCTGCAGCCGTTCCTTGATGCGGACCCAGCTTGCGCCGAAGCGCCGACGAGTGGTGGCTCCATCTACCAGCAGCTGCCAGAGAGCTGCCTCGACGTCCTAGGTGCTTGCCGGGGTGCTTTGCGATTTTTCTGTAGACGCTAGAGTTTTCTCGGTGGACTGGCTCGAGTCAGATTTGCATGTTTTGCATTGTCTTTCCACTGATCGGTGCCAGACTTACGCGTGTGACCAGTCATAGCGTCCGGTTCGAGATTCTGCATGTTTAGGTTTAGACGGCGTAGCGTTCAGATTTGTCTATGCAGAGTTAAGGCCAAAACAGTGTTTTTTGGTCTGTTTTGGGACAGACCTTGCACTGCCACGTCCGACACCCGTTGTGCGCCGCGGCAGGTATTTATGCTGTGGACTTGTAATTTGTTATCTCTCCATGCATGTGTTTACTAATGGAAGTACACTTGACACCGTGTCGTGTCGTCTAGCAAACCCTTGTCGTTCTGCGACTGACTTGTGTTGACGCCGCGAGCTGACTGAGCGCTGACGCCCAATCAATGGCAAGCGTGCTAGGAAGCTTCCTAGAATCTTCTCATGGTATCAGTGCAAATGAGCCACAACTCGTTGTGTTGTGCAGCAGAGATGCAATAGTAGTAGCAGCAGTGAGTGGCAAGAGTGGCAACCACCATAGGAGAAACACTAGATCCTGGAAGGACCCACCATGACTACGTTGCGGCGGAGCGGTGGAGATAGCGGAGACAACGGCGACAGCTACAAGCAGTAGTGGCCATAATAGCAATAAAAGGCGGGAAGCACCTGCGGCGATAGCGGCGACATTGTAAACCCCCAAAAAAAGGAGAAGCAGCTCGGAGGAGAAGCAACACCTTGCGACAGCGGCAGTTGCGAGCAGTGGTAACACGTAGCAGCATCAGTAGCTTGTAGCAGCGCGACGGGCACTAGTCGCAGCAGCATCAGCGACGGCGACAAGTTGCAGCAACAACTGCAGCAGGCGGCAGCAGAAAACAACAGCAACAGCAACGAGCGGCAGCAGCAGCTAGCGGCTGCAAGCTGCAACAGTAGGCGGTAGTGAGTGACAGTAGCAGCAGCAGCAGCGGCAAGCAACTATAGTAGCAGTAGCGGCAAGCAATTGCAGTAGTAGTAGAAGAGTGAAGCTGGCGCAACGGTAGCAACAGCTACAGCGGCGGCGTCGGCGGGCAGCTGCAGCGTGCGGTCGCAACTGCTCACGCAGGGTACAACAACAGCAGCAGCCCATGCAGCAGTCGCACCCGCAGCAGCAGCAACCACTGCTGCTACTTCCATGCCCCGAGAAGCTGCATTGCAACTTTGCATTACGAGCAAGCAACGCAAAGCTACTTGCTTGCAGCGAGGGAGCGCACTCGACGGGCTCACTCAAGGTGAGACTCGAGCCTGCACGCCCCCAAAAAAGGGAGGGGGACAGCACAGAGGGAGGTCCTCAAGGAGGCATCCCGGAACAACCCTAAAAGAGGCACTCGAGGAGGTGACGCCTGAAAAAAAAAGGGGGATAAAGAGGACAGGGGGGTCCTCGAGTGGGGCATTTGAGTAAGACCCTGAGAAAGGGTTATCCCACTTGTACCGAGCGTTTGGTGAACGAGAAAAAAAAAGAGTTTTTGTGTTCTTTTATTTTTTTTACATATTAAGTGTGGCTTGAGGCCACCACCGTCGGCTGACGATGGGAACAGTTGTAGTAGCATCCACTACGAGAGTTGCAGCAGTAGCAGCAGCAGCGAAGGTGGCTTGAGGCCACAACCATCAGCTGACGACAGCACCCGGTACAGAATCAGCACCGAAGGCGACTTGAGGTCGCACACTTGAGTCGCGCAGCAGCGCACCACTTGCGCAGTGGTGACCGTCCTCCTGACAGCGTCACAGTACGTCTGAGAGATTGTACTTTGATTGCTCACCTCCCCCTGTGGCCTTGTGCCAGTGGGAGCAAGTGTCGTGTGCACTCACCCACGCCGAGCTCCGGAGATGAGTAGACTAGCGTGGCAAGGAGCGCAGTCGGCGCCGTGGTTGGCATCGGCTCTACATACGTCGCAGGTGCCGCGTCCACAATTCCACTTTCAGCTGTCGCATACGCCTCAGGCGTCCAATGCCTTTGCCTGCTACTACTGTGGGGATGGGCACCATGGATGGTGCTAGTGTCGCCAGCGTCCTGCGTGGTGGCCACCGCCTTGGATAGGGTCCCGCCCTTCGTCTTCCCCATCGGACACATAGATGTTTTTTGCTGATACTGTGGCACCCCTCACTTGAGCTATGGCGGTGTTGTACGTTGAGCTCCATGGTCTTAAGTGCATTGTGCAACAGCTCACAGACCATGTAATCTTTGAGTGGGCCATTGCCACCATGCCACTACAGACATCCCTGTCTCCCTCCTCGCCATCCTCACCTCCTACAGTGTCGTCACCTGTCGGTCCCTCGCCACCCGACATCGGCTCCACATCCGACGCCCTTCGCTCTATCCTTGAGTCAGTCGGTGTCTTCCCGACCTCCGACCGCGTTGCTATCTTAGATGTCACTTCTGCTGACACCCCTCGTGCACGCACTCATTGAGCAAGACACCGGATGGCTTGACAGGCTACACGTGCCCAGCCAGTAGTAGCAGTGCCAACAACAACATCACCAGTAGTGACGAACGTTGCTGAGGAGCCGCTTCCATTGTCTCTGGTTCCAGGATTGGTGTGTCACTCCCTTCCACCTTCTGGCGGTGTATTGTTCGTAGGGAGGATAGAGTGTCCGACGATGACTACCTTGGAGCCGAGGACTGAGGCAGCAGACGGAGACTTACGACACACTCAGTTGGTACATCATCTTGCTATGGTGGACTGTTTGTCCGAGGAGAAGTGGTCCGACGTTGAGTCAGCTTCAGAGATCAAGTTGGAGATTGTAGCGAATGTGGCAGAGGGAGTAGGAGAGGCAGCAGAGGCCATTCATACCCTGAAGATGGCCGGGACGATAACAACTACTATGGTGGTGGCAAGAGTTACAGCAGAGCCGTCTCTCTGGTCCTCGGTCGTAGGGTTGGTGCGCCACTCCCTCCTGGTCTTTCCTAGTCCGTCGGTTGGTGGGGGGGTGGAGTGCTCACTGACCACCACAGGGGATGCACATCATTGATGCACGGGATAGTGCTCGATGGCAGGAGCATGTGGCTGACCGCTAGGAGGGGACAGACGTCCCTTGTGAGGACGACGAGTCGTACATGGGGGATTGGTGAGACACGGAGTCAATGACAGCCGTAGAGGCCCAGTGTGGTGCCGTTCTTACAGTAGCCACCGCACGAGCACGAGATGGCCCCTCAATGACAGCAGACATGTACGTGTGTGACATGGAGGATGCAGAGTGAGCTGTGGACCTGTGACTCCTCGCTACCCTGACCGGTGTTGCTGACACCATGGCGGTTCTAGCCGAGGACATAGCTCCTCTCGTCCGAGTTACAGTTCCTGTACCCAAGCGCCTATGCTCTGCGGTCGACGAGCAGGAGGCAGTGCTAGCTCAAGCAGAGGCGCACGTGTAGAGTCTCATGGTTGAGCTCGGGGAGGCCAGCAGCCGTTGTTGTACCGTGGATGTTCCAACACGACGGGCTGTCGAGGAGAGAGTGGAGGATGTACACAGGCGTCTTGAGGCAGTTGAGTGGTCTTTACACGATATACGTTTGGGACAGGCAGACCTCCAGCAGCAGGTGGATGATGGGCTGCGCACCAGGGGTCATAAGGAGCACCACGGCACTGACCACACCTTCGATGACCACGACGTTGCCGCGGATGCAGCTGTACCTACACATGCCGCCGTCCGGCCAGCAACTGACGACCGAGCGTCAGGAGTGTCACGAGTAGTAGGTACCTTCGCAATAGTAAATCCTACAACCATAGACTACTTATGAGGAAACTCATTGTCTTGCGCTCCTGCCCTACCAATACTTCCTGGCCCGGTGGCACTTGAGTCGACGACTGACGCAGAGGACGTCGACTTGTGCCACGAGCAGGCGCAGTTCCATTCTTTCCTATGGGGTGAGACCGTGAGGCTGTAGGAGGCTTTGGCTCATGCCGACATGCGCACGATTGAGGTCCACCGTCAGGTTCATTCCCCGACTGACCGCCTACATGCCGCAGATGTAGCTAGCCGGTCGGCTATCGCGTCAGAGCTCATCGAGCTCCACACGCGCCTCTACGCTACGGAGGCCGCGAGGCAATATGCAGCTCAGAAGTTGGAGGCTATACAACGGGAGATTATCTTGGAGGAGGCCCTCAGCGTTGCACCAGTCACATCAGCAAATGACGACAGTAGTGATGATGATAGCGTCAATGAAGCCAGCGGCGATGACGCTCCAGGTTGAGGCTTTGTGTGAGTACATCCCACTAGCATCGTCGTCACCCTTGCTATAGCAGTGTAGGGGTATGTGGCCATGGGGGAGCCGTGCTCCCTCCTCATGGATTGTGTTGGGAGCAGCCATCAGCTTTTCTCATACTGTCAGCCTCTGCAACTGAGGGGGAGTGTTGGTGTGCGGGATTTGGCCTGACACCCTTTTGAGGACAGCGAGTTACTTGGGGTGTGGCACGATGCTATGGTCGTGGTTATGCTGGTCGAGACCTGCGCACCTAGTGAGTTCTACCGGTGTGACGTGGAGACCCATTGCCTCCATGTGTTATGTATGATCCATACAAGATTATGCTGGTCGAGACCCGCGCACCTGGTGAGTTATATCGGTGTGACATGGAGACCCATTGCCTACATGTGGCTGGATTACAGAGTCAGGGTAACTCTCCCGCGGTTGACATCCACTGGTTGGATTTTGCAAGCATCTGGGAGGAAACACGGCAGACCCTCAAAAACATACAAGCAGCTATGAAACGGGTAGTCGACCGACATCGGAACGATGATGTGTTTAGCGCTAGCGATCGTGCCCTCCTTAGCTCAGTGAATATCAGATTCCAAGGAGAGGACTTTGTGAATTTCAACCCCACTAGTTGGGACTAGTTTAGATCAAGCGGATGCAAAACCCACTTTTCGTTTGACTTTGGCTCCCTCAGAGCATGGCGATCCACCTTATCTTCCACATTTGTAAGGTCAAGTACTACCGGGACCTTAGTGAGAGCATCCCCGACAGAGACGTCGCACCTCCACCTCCTATGATTTTGGACGGAGATATAGAGTACAAATTGAAAGATATCTTTGGACATCGATGCCGTGGAAAAACGACCAAGTATGTGGTCAAGTGGCACGGTAACGACGCTGCACACAACAACTGGGAGCCCTACGACAGCCACTGAGACGTTGCCGTCACCAGCTTACGTCTACTTGTGCACCGTGACGTCATGGCTTGAAGGGAAGGAAGTGTTACATCACTGATGTACATGAGTCCCTAAAACTCATACGTGGGAATTTCTGTGTTGACATTCACGGCCCACTAGACGACAACTTTTGGATTTTTCCTACGTTCGGCCAAGGGTATTGTGGCGAATCGCCCCGACCTCCGGTGTCCCATTCCAAAAGTTTTCAACAACTTCGACCCATTTATTGAGTGGTCGAACGGACGTATCGCGAACCATATCTATGTTTTGATATTGTTCGGCCAACTTCTCAACAATGCACGGCTTCTATAAAGAAGCATCAAGATATTCTTGGACCTCCCGACTTCTTGGCCGAGATTCTCAAATTGACCACTCATAGCATGACCTTGCATGCGTCGCTCAGTTTGAATGCTGATGACCCAACTTACACCTCATTCTCATTCTCGGCTTTGTACATTACTGCTTAACTCACTCAAAACTTGTCATCAAAGTACACTTGCTTCTCAATACAAATAATCCATCTTCCCAAAGCCTCGAATCGTCTTTTGTCCAGCATGTTACGTATTGGACATACACGAGTTCCAAATCTTCCCGATTGGGCATTTCTATCATGAGACAAATGGCCCACCGTGCGTCAAGATGCTGATTCTCACTCCGATGGTCGAGGGCGAACCTTCTCGCACATTCTAAAAACTTCAACCACTGTCGAGAATCGACGACAAGGTGTCACGACCTTTCAGTTGACTTCTTGACGCATCAAGAAATATCTAGTTTTACAATGATGCATCTCGCATGTTCATCGTCGATCTTCAAAGGCCCCCGATTCCTAGGTGGAGCTTCTCGATGCGACCACTCACGACGCAATTCCTCGCGTGTTGCTCGGCGATCCACCCAATTACCCCAACTATGCCTTATTTGTAACTCGACGCTTGTATACATGTGTCCGATCATTTCTACATTTTTCATCATAGTAAACTTACCGCTGATCATAGGTTGTTCAATTGTTCCAAAATCTCAAATGTGTTTTTCCTTGCAACTTCTACCTATTCACCATCTATGCTCCATGCGGCATAACACATGGTATCATAGTGCAATGGTGCTGGAGATGCATATGACTACTTTACCCATTCGGAGGACTACCTTGCACAAGCCGTTAGCACATCTTGCATGTCAAGATTTTGCAAACTTTGCAACCACAATGTGAAGGCAGCGAGCGCATCTGACGACAAGCAGCGAGTCTTCAGTGACGACTTTGGCAATGGAGGAGCAGAACGTGCCTATGCACGCAAACCCTGAAATGGTAGCGAACACTGGCGTGGCAGGCTATGTGGCAGCCGGATCAACCCCTAGGGCTCCGACGACCAACCCAGTCGCGGATCCAGCGGCGATAAACCAGCTGTCCCTGTCAATAACCTCAACATCAGCATAAAAAACAATAGGTGGCACAAGAAAACAAGCGCAGATCAACAAGGAATTTGTGAACCGCATCTCTGTGCTCGAGGGGATCAACAACCATTTGCTCCAACAACTTAAAGTCACGATGGAGGCTCTTCGCAATGCAAGTGCATAGGAGGCGGTGCACGTTGAGAGAAACACCAAACTCTCGAGCAAACCTAAAATTAGTCTGGCCCCACTAGAGCCCAGTGTTGCTTTCAGGACAACTGACAACACCACATTGTTAACAACGAGCAATGTTGTAGTCAGCTTGAGTCCCAATGTAGTTAGTGCACGCATTATCCTGGTTTTGGTGGCAAAACTGACGAGGCAACTACCAACATGAAAAATTTCTGAATCCTTAATTTGCGCATACATGATTCTTTCGCATTTTTTGTAACACTTCTATAGTTTAACACTATAGTGTTGTCAGATTTACACACTTCCCACCACTTGTGCTGCACTTTTGCACTTGAGCATGGTGATGCATACCGCCAAGTATGATGTTATCGCATTTTACTTTACCATGAATAGAATCAACATACTTCTAAGTATTCAATGCTTTGGCCAACACGTATACAAGACTAGCAATCACACATAGCAGAGATGAATACATGACATGGCAACAGGTACATTTTTCACACTTTGCAACGTTTGAAACACATTCCTTACTACCTCCTGGTACGTGCACGCTTAGCAGGCTTGTCTGCTACACTTCCACGCTTGGTTCCTGATGCACTAATGGGTGTCATGGTACCATCAACTAGAGGAGGTGCTCCTTTAATAAGGGGAAGTAGTGCCTGCTGCCGCTGCACTGCCTTCTGCTATTGCTGGAGTTTGCATAGCTTCTACTGGGCTCCCTTCATCAGCTTCTGGAGTCCCTACATCTACTGTTGCTGGATTACCTGCATCCTCTGCTGCTGGATTCCCTGCATCTGCTACTGTTGGTGTTGCCTTTGCTACCCCATTCCGGCTACTGGTACCTTGCTGGCCCTGTGATGCAGTTGTTGGTGTTTCCTCCCGCATGCGCACTCGCCAAGCATGGGGCAACATGGGGTTTTCCACCATGACACAAACATTTGCCATCACTTCAATCACATCATCATCAGCTTCCATTGCATCATCCTCTTCTC
The DNA here is from genome assembly GCA_023375785.1 of Penium margaritaceum. Taxonomy (NCBI): domain Eukaryota; kingdom Viridiplantae; phylum Streptophyta; class Zygnematophyceae; order Desmidiales; family Peniaceae; genus Penium; species Penium margaritaceum. Next base: position 142,461 of record SZWC01004366.1, read on the forward strand.
CCTCGTCGTCCCTTTCATCACTGCTGCTACCCTCATCATCCTCGTTATACAGTAGCTCCACCTCTCCGCCCACCTCCACAATCTCACCATCATCCTCGCTCTTTTCCCCATCATCAACCTCACTTGCCATGTCAGCTGCTGCCACAAGGCGTGATGCTGCTCGACCACCACTTTTGCCATAGTGCTTCTGAAGACGCACATTGCAATGCACCAGCAAATCCAACGACCTCACAAGCAGACGGTTCCTACGAGTAGTGTGAATGAGCTCATGCGTAGAGAAAACACGCTCACACTCTGAGGAGGAGCAGGGCTGGAAAAGCACCCTTAAAGCCAAATCACAAAGCACAGGTATACAGTGCATGTGATTCACGTGCAACTCGACAGGTGTCATGTTCCGGCACTGCACTTTGGCAACTACAGCAACTGCCTTTGCGTTCTTTGATACAGTCATGCTCGGCACTGGGTGGAGCATCACCTGCCCCCTCTGAAATGCATCAATCTCTTTCAGCTAGCTGTCATGCTTGTCTGCTGGCACCAGTGCGTCTACAACTACCTGCAATGCCTGCATGGTTGCAGAGTCCAAAGAAAGATCATTGCCAAATTTCTCAGGATGCAAGCGCCTAGCAGTAGCATAGAGCGGGCAGGCCATGTCCTTTGTCGAGCGTGCATTGAGCCTTGACAGAGCAAACCGCACGTGCACCTTGGCTACCTTGGCAAGCTTCCTCCCTTTCTTCACACTCAGTGCCCTGAGCTCCTCCAAACAGTCAAGCAAACCCTCATAGATCTCACCTGCCGTGCCACCCGGCCTGTCTGCCACCCGCAAAGCCCTCACCAAGGGCTGAAGAAGGTCCCGAAGCTGCCGCATGTGTAGCCAGAACACCTGCCGGCGATCAGGCGGCGGGCCTCTTTCTTCCTGGCCTTGAACCCAGCATCGCGTCCGTAGCCCATCTACGTCCACATCTCACTGTCAACCATGGTCTCAAGATTTTCCCTCTGATCTAACAGCCACTCCACCATGAGAAACACAGATGCAAACCTGGTCTCACACTGTAGCACGAGCATCTTCTCTCCTGTCTGTTCACGAAGGCACGACCGTGGCAGGTCATTGTTCCTCACAAATGAGAGAACCTTCTCACACCTAGAAATGAGAGATGCACCCCATTCACTTTTGCCGATTTCCTTCATGACCAAGTCAATGTTGTGAGCACAACACCCCTGGAAGAAGAGGTTTGGGTACTTTGCTTTGAGGTCACTGGATGCTTTTTTGTTGACAGAGTTATTGTCGTAGATCTCTGACACCACTCTACCTACCCCCACCACCTCTATGGCGGCCTCAATCATTGCTGCAGTGTGATCTGCATCCCGACTGAGACCGCTTGCATCTCTGGAGAAGAGGTGAACTGAACCCTGTGCATTGCAGGCCATGGCATTGTTAATGGGCCGGACCTACTGGTTGGCCCACTCGTCCACGGCAACAGACGTACCGTAGATGTCCCAAGCCTGCTTCATAGGAGCGTCCAGCTCCTCTAGCTCTTTGTCTAGCTTGGGAAGGAGATAACTGACGACGGTATTGGGGCTTGGTAGCTTGAACCCGGAACTGGTCTTCCTGGCATTCTTCACCACTTCTAGCATGACACCTTGACGGCAGAATGAGATAGGGAGAGCTCCAATGCACATTAGCCTGACAATGGACAGCTGGCACTTGTCATTATGACCACGTCCCATGTGCTGGTCCATGGAAGACTGCCCGAAACTGGACGCTCGCCTGATGTAAAACAGAGGCACCTTGTCGGCTGGGTTAAGTAGAACTGACACGGCCTGTCGAGGTTGCTCACTGTTGCCAGGCTGGGCATAACCATCGTCACTGTTTGGTTCCAAGGTCACCACAGTCGCTGCTGCTGTAGTATTCTTCTCCAGTTTCTCCCACAGCTTGACCCATGCGACGGGCTTGTCTTTGGTACCCCACTCTAGCCTGAGCCCCTTGTACAGAAGCTCTTTGTGCGGCTTCCATCCGGCCGGCGGTGGCTGCTCATGCTCTAGGCCAAGCACGTCTCGGCATGTTGGTGGAACATGGGGGAACTTGCCGATGCTAGTGCTCTCTCCTGAGAAGTGACGGCGGATGCGGTTGCAGCATCCAGGCTTGATGGTGCCGCAGGAACCGCACCTCCACCCTGCCTTCTTGGACTTGGTCAGGTATGGCTCGCAGTGCTTACTACGTTCTTTCGTCAGGTAGTCCTCTGAGACCTGACGCTTCCATGGAGGATTCCATTGCAAGGCATCAAATGGCTTGGTGAGAGAGGATTGGTTGGGGGACTGGACGGTCCGAGAAACACTAGATGCTCCCCTGGAGGGTTGTGAGGATGATGGGGTCTGATGGGTTACCATTGTGAGACGTCGTCGCACACCAAGTGCCAAAAGACACTTGGTGTGCGATGCTGATGGCGAAGAGAACAGTAGTGAATTACTGCCAACACACCTCTTCCAGCCCGTCCAAGCAACAGGTCGCTTACACCAACATGCAGGTGCAGCAGTGCGGCAGGTCGATGATTTCATAACAGCATCGTGGCCGTACACCCTTGACTGCTGATCGATGTGGCATCCACAACGGCGATGCATGTCCATCAATTTTTAAGAAATCCAAGGAACATGGGAGCACACACATTTGTTTTTCTTTCTTTTCAAACTACGGTTAGAATGAAACATGGACTGCATACAATAAGCAATACTTGCATAAAGTATGTCAAAACCCATGCACAAAAACTTGAAAAAGATGTGAAAGAATCTTTGTGGATGAATTGAGCAGGACGTCCGAGGGACATCCAACTGTACATTGCACTCCATAGAATGCAAGGAGGGATTCATTCGTTCATTTCTCTTCCACCCTTAACAGCCAATACATGGGCTATTATAGCTGACGTGTACCATGCAAGCAGGTCAGGCATGCAATGCATGCCACAGCAGCAACTGTAGGAGTATCCAATGATTTTGGCTCCAAGAATGAGTGAGTCGGGTCCGGGGTCAAGTTTTTGGTCCGTGTGTCTTTCCCGTTTTGCGGGAAAATGCACTTTTTGACCAACTCCTATGCACATCCGCATGTGCATGGAAATGTGTGCGGCCAATACCGCTCAACGTGGCCAAGCACTGCATACAATGAGGAGCCCGTGCGTGGCTCATACATCTCAAGCCAATGGAAGAAACGGAAGTGGCAACAGCTGACTCACCATTGACCTCATCTGCCTCAGAGGCATTAGCATAGTTTGCGATGGTACCTCAAGAGTTTGCACCACTCATCCAAGAGTTTGGGAACGTCTTCCCCGACGAACTTCGCCATATGTTACTTGAAGAATGCCACGACAGAGGACCAGGTGGAAACTTTGAAGAGGACAAGACGCTGAAGAAACTGGCAAAAAACTATTGGTGGGACAAGATGCAATCTGACAGGGCCAGCTTCTGCAAAACCTACGACACATGTCAGTAACAAAAATCCCTTCGCATGCGACCACCCAGACATCTGCAACCGCTCCCTGTTCTGACGGAACCGTGGACTGACATCTCCATAGACTTCATCACAGGATTACCTATCACACCCGAGGGATATGACGCAATCCTCGTGGTCATCGACAGGTTTTCCAAAGTGTCCCACTTCAACCCGACAACGACCACCGTCACCGCCGAGGGAACAACACGGCTGTTTCTAAACAACATCGCACGACTATATAGCATGCCAAGGACCGACACAAGTGACAGAGAGGGCCGATTCACCAGACGTTTACAACGCGAACTGATGAATCGTTTGGGAAGAAAAGTTAACTTTCAACGGCGTTTTACCCTCAAACCGACGTCCAAACCGAGCGAATCAATCACACGCTCGAACAGCTTCTCCAAACACTATGCAAACCTCACGGGACGGATTGGGCACAGAAACTCCCAACTGCCAAAATCGCATCCAATTTGGTAGTTTCCACCTCAACAGGTCAAACTACGTTTGAAGTGGTGTAAGGCAAACTTCCCGCCACACGAGCCGGACTGCAAAGCCGCAACAACATTCCCATGGTTGATGTCAACGCCAGGACTTCACCACCATTTGGGAGGAAACACGACAAACCCTCTCAAATACATAAGCAACGATGAAGCGAGTAGCTCACCGACATCGCAACAACGACATCTTCACTGTTGACCAGGGCTAAAGCTGGTATTACCGGTTGCGCGATACACCGTGTTTTTTTATCTCGGTATTGAAGTACCACGGTATAGTATTGTTTTTTACGGTACCGGTGCGGTATCGGTACTGACCTAGCAGGTCTCCCCCATGACCCACAGCCGACGCACAGTGACACAAGCGCACAATCACAAATGATTGTCACGAGGAGTGACAGACAACTGTACAAGAATTAGCCACAACCATTCACCCACGATCACCACGTGGACACAACGGTCCAACAGCATGCACAACAGCCTAGAAGACGTTGCTGTTGAGTGCCTACGTCAGGAAATCAGCTCGCTGCTGTCGTGTATTGACCCAGACGACCTACACATCACTAGCATCAATACGCTCACGCACAAAATGATGCTCAACATTCATGTGCTTCGTGCATGTATGATGCATGCCATCATGTTCAGCAATCGCCTTAGTGCTTTGATTGTCACAGCGCAAAGTGATGCAGCGGATGGGGACGCAAAGTTGCTGTAGCAAGCGACGCAGCCACACACTCTCGCAAGTGCCTGCACCTAGAGCAACATACTCAGCCTCACTTGACCTGCTCGCCACATAACCCTACTTACCACTCTTCCACGACATAGCGGTCCCACCAACAAGGAAGATGTAACCTGTACTTCTGCGTGCATCAGTGTCATGTGCCCAGTCGCTGTCCGTGTATCCATCCACGACAATGGATGGTTGTGCACAATAGCACAATCCAGTGCGTGCAGTGGAGAGGTTGCATCTGACAACGCGCAGTGCAGCCTCCATGTGTTGGGCTCGGGTAGCCTGGGAGAAGTGGGCCAGGACGTTCACGGAGAAGGCGACATCTGCCTTGGTCGTGGTCGCCAGGTACACCAGTGATCCAATGACGCAGAGATAGTGAGTCACATCGACTGTCTCCCCCAGCTTTGACACATCCAGTGTCTTCAGTAGCCTTTGGCCTGCTGGAGTCATGGGCGTGGATGCAGTGGGTATGGAGTCTAGTAGTGAGACAAAGTGCCCCCCCCAGGGTACAAACATATGCAGCCTGGTGGACATGGCGTGTGCGGCAAGAACGGTCGCACTCAAGCTCCATGCCTAAGAAGACGTGAGCAGGTCCCAAGTCTTTCATCTTGTACGTGGACTGAAAGAGCACCTTCGCTGACTGGATAGCTGCCTGACTAGGCGATGCTATCAGCAGGTCATTCACGTAGACAAGGATAGCGACAAAAGGGGCGAAAGGTGGCCTGACAAAGAGTGATGGATCCACCGTACTGCACCGGTAACCTCCTTTCTCAAGAGTGGACATGATCTCTTGGTTCCAGCACCGTGGTGGCTGGTTTAGGCCATAGAGGGCCTTCCGCAATCGCCACATTGGTCAATGCCGTCGGAGAAGCCAGGTGGTTGAACCACGTAGATCTCCTTGTCCAACCGTTCATAGAGTAATGCATTGTTCACATCCATTTTCTCTAACTCCCAGTTGCGGTGAGCCACGAGACTCAACAGTGCTCTGGCAGTGGTGTAACGCCCAACCGGCACAAATGTCTCATCGAAGTCGACGCCGGGGACCTGGGAGTACCCCTTTGCCGTGAGGCGTGCCTTGTACTTGTCGAGTGAACCGTTGGACTTGTACTTGCGCTGAAAGACCAAACGGGCATCAATGGCTTTGCGCCCAGGCGGAAGATCGACAGGTTCATAGACCGCATGATCATCAAGGGCTTTGAGCTTGTCACGCATTGCAGCCTCCCACTGCTGGGCGTCAGAGGCTGCACGGGCTTGACACACAGTGGTTGGCTCAGGGGGCAAGGCAGTGGTGACTGATGTGGCGTGACACTCTACAATCATGCCGAAGACCATAGCTTCCAGGCCCGCTCATGCTCAGAGGCAAGAAGCGTGTAGCCGAGGACGGAACTGGGATGGACAACCCCAGTAGCCAAGCCCATTGCGTCCATACCGGTGGGGAGAACAGGCGAGTGGGGTGGCTGAGACGTAGGCTGGGATGGGGGAGGGCATGCCGAGGTCGTGGAGGTATGAGAGTGGTTGGGTAAGGCACGAAGACGCCCACCCCGGACGAAGGGTGAGACAGGGGCAGATCCAGCGAGGACGTGCGGGTCAGACACCTGGATAGGAGAGGCCGTGGGTGAAGAGGCAACAGGAGAAGTGCCCGGGCTGGACGGGACAGCGGGAGACGAGGCAGACTGGGCAGAGTTAGTGACAGGGGACGATGGGACGTCAGACGGGCTGGACGATACGTCAGAGGAAGAGGACATAGAGTAGGTAGGGCAGGTCCGGACGACGAGGACTGTAATGAGGGTGATAGCTCCGATGCGGCAACAGTGACNGACGTAGGCTAGGACGGGGGAGGTCGTGCCGAGGTCGTGGAGGTGTGAGAGTGGTTGGGTAAGGCACGAAGACGCCCACCCTGGATGAAGGGTGAGACAGGGGCAGATCCAGCGAGGACGTGCGGGTCAGACACCTGGATAGGAGAGGCCGTGGGTGAAGAGGCAACAGGAGAAGTGCCCGGGCTGGACGGGACAGCGGGAGACGAGGCAGACTGGGCAGAGTTAGTGACAGGGGACGATGGGACGTCAGACGGGCTGGACGATACGTCAGAGGAAGAGGACATAGAGTAGGTAGGGCAGGTCCGGACGACGAGGACTGTAATGAGGGTGATAGCTGCGATGCGGCAACAGTGACTGTTGGATCGGCAGTACCGACAGAGACTGCCGGACCAGCAGGACCGACATCCCCCCTCAGCCAAGAGAGAGGTAGGAGGAAGGAGTTAGGGGACAGACGACTGAGGTCCCGAAGGAAGACGGACTCAAAGAACAGAGCATCGCGAGACTCGACAACACACTGACGGATAGGGTCCCAAAAACGCCAGGCTTTGGACTGCGCGAAGACGCTGAGAAAGGGGCATAGACAACCGTGAGGGGAAAGTTTCCCATCATGAAGATCCTCCAGAAGCCAAACAGAAGCAATGCTACCCCAGACTCAAGCTAGGCAAAGATCAGCTCGATGACCATGCCAGCGCTCAAAGGGTGTGATAGTGCGGGGAAGGGGGCCATGTGGAACACGGTTCCAAACCCACGTCATGTAGCACATTGCTTCGAAGGCAAAGAGCGGCGGCAGACCGGACTCAGACAGAAGCGTGCGGACACCGTCGGCAAGTGTCCGGTTCCAACGTTGAGAGACACCATTTTGCTGGGGTGTGTAAGGAGCCGATGTCTCCAGACACACTCCACGAGACTCGAGGAGACGAGCGGTGGGACCAAGGAATTCACCGCCACGGTCGCTGCGAAAGACACGCAGCGACCGCTGAAAGGCACGTTTGGCCTGAACAAGCCATGACTCAATGACAGAACAGACATCGCTCTTCTGAAGAAGAGCAAAAACCCAGTGGAAGCGAGAAAAATCATCGGTAAGGTACAAGACATAGCGACCAACGTCACCAAGGAGGTCATGAGGCAAAGGCCTCATGACATCCGCATGAACACGATCCAAGGGATGTGTACAGCGTGACTCAGAAGGATAGAAAGGAGAGCGATGCATCTTCCCTTGCGTACAGTCGAGGCAATCGGCAGGGCAAGGGGCAGGGAAGGTAGAGGGCAAGAGGCCAATAGCAGGTTGGAGACGTAGCATGCTGTGAATGGCATCGGTGTGGACATGACCAAGGCGACAATGGAAGAGACGCACGAGGTCAGGAGTAAGAGAGGGTGCAACGTGAGCAAGAGCGACACTGACGGCAAGAGCAGAGGGGACATGCAAGGGAACACGATAGAGTTGGCCGCACTTCACACCACAGAGAATAGCATGTTGAGTGGAACAAAGACAGACGTTGCCGACACCACGGCTAGCAGTAAAGTCCATACCTTGATCATCCAGGGATGGCACAGGCAGCAGGCTGAGTTCCAGCGAAGGCACATACAGAACGTCAAGCAGGTACAGGGCACCACTGGGTCCAACAAAGCGCACGATGGCCACACCTTGAACAGGCAGCAACTGCCCAGACCTAGTACAAACAAAGCGAACGGAACTCACGGGGCCTAACGAGACAAACGAGGAATGCACGGACGTCATGTGGTGGGTCGCCCCTGAGTCAAGGACCCAGAGGCCACTAGACACACGCACGGAGGGGAGCACACTAGACGGGGCAATAGTGCCAACGGAGGACGGAGACAATGTATAGAGGCAGAGACCACGAGGAAGAAAGTCTGTCTGCCAACGCTCAATCCACGGGACAGATGCACACAAGGCACCCAGGGCATGACCGGGAGGATCCCCACAAAGGACACTATCAGTCTCACACACAAGACCTCTGGCCACCGGTGCAACACTTCCACCTCCCTCATCGCGAAGGCGAAGGAGCTAGAGGAAGGACTGCTCAAGGTGGCACTCGCGATCACCGCGATCACCATCCACAGACGCTGGCGGAGCTGGAGTAGATGCTCCGGTGGAAAGGGGAAACCACGGTGGAGCGGTGTAGGCTGATGAAGGGGGGCCAGCATACAGAGGGGCGCCGTAAGGAGGTGGCTAGCCCCAGGGATAGGGGGTAGGAGGCGGAGGAGAAGTCATACTTGAGGAGGTGTGAGCCTGAGCCAGGAGTGGGGTGGAGGAGCGCGATGGCTCACCGGCGCCAGAGGGTGATGGTGCAGAGGAGTTGGAGGTGCGGGCCTAGTGAGCGCGCATGGCTCGGGTGAGACGGAGGTCATTCGGAGGAGTTAGGCAAGTCCGAGCAGAGTGCTGAATAGAGCTGCAGTTCCAACACACGAGAGCACCCGGAACCCGCGAGGAAGCAGAAGCGCCCTTGTCCTTGCCCTTGCCCTTTCCCTTCCCCTTGCCCTTTCCACGACCTTGGGAGGCGAGGGCAGGGGCGGGGGAGGACGAGGAAGAAGCGGCGGAGGTAGAGGAAGTGGTAGAAGAGGAGGAGGCTGCAGCGGCAGTGGTAAGCGCCGCAACACCCGTGACGGCAGAGCGGTGGAGGCACTTGTTCTGAAGGCTAGTCCACCAAGCAAGAAGGCGCTGAGACGTGAAGTCCGAGAGAGCACGAACCCAAGGGGGTGACATGGGCGGGACTGGCTGCGAGGCAAGGCACTCCAGCTCATCGGCTTTGATGTCGCGGAGGAGATCTGACAGCTCAGGAATAAGACCGTTGACCATGGTCAAAACGGCGGAGAGCTGGCTAGGTGCCGCTTTGCCAAACTCACGAATGAGCTTGAGACCACGAGCCCAATAGGCATCGGCACTCTCATCAACACGCATAAGGAGCGTGTTAAACTAGACTCTAAGCGCGCTCTGTGCGGCTTGTCCAGTGACTGTGGTGAGGCGATGCAGCATGGCGTATGCGCCAATGGGGCCAGCAAGGCGCTGGGCAGCAAGGTCAACATTGAAGGTGCCAACATCATCAATCAGCGACTCAGGGGTAGAGCGCAAACTATACGGGCGGACTCAGCATCAAGCGGTGTGAAGGGAGTACCAGCAGGGGAGTAGTACTCCCACAGCTGCTCTCCTTGAGCCCAGGTGCTGGAGTGCACTTCCCAGGAGGAGAAGGCAAGTGCAGAGGTAAGCGCAGGCCACTGAGAAAAGAAATCATGCTGGTGAGGCGCAGGCAGTTGGGTAGCAGCAACGGCAGTGCCAGGGTACGCAATAGTAGAGGTGCTAGAGGCAAAGGTGGTGCTAGCTGGGAGAGTGGCCCTGAGAGGGAGAACAACCGACGCAGCGGGGAGGCGGCAAAGTATAATAGCGGCCATTTCATCAGCGAAAGCAACGGGGTTGTCCTCAGCGAGCTTAAGACGGTCCTCAGCCTCCTGCTCGGCCTCGCAAGCGAGGGTCAGCTGGCGCTGAAGAGCCACAATGACTGACTCGCCATCACCGGGCATAGTGACGACGTGCGGGCTCTGCTGGAAAGATTTCGGCAGAGTTTCCCCAGCCCCAATGGGCATGGGAAACATGGGGTTTCCTGAGGCAAAAGATGAAGATGTTGTAGGACAACCCACCCTGAGTCAGACAGGACAAGCCACACACAGCAGGCAAGAGAAGAATGTAAGAAGGTACAGGATGCATCAAACACAGTCAAGAGGATGGGCTGCACAGAAAGGCAAGCAAAGGAGGAATAGTAGCCGCTGCGGAGGCAGACAGGATAGAGACGGTGGAGACGATGGGCACCGCCAGAGCAAAGGCTCCGGTGGCACAGGAGGCACCGAGGGTGATGAAGACGGCTGCGATGGAGACAGTCACTGTGACGAAGCTGGAGGCAGCTGATGGTGTAGATGCTGATGCGGCAATTGCTGCTGCTGTAGAGCTGCACATAGAGGCTACACCTGCTGATGTTGCTGACGCAGCTACGGCTATGGTGGAAGCAATGCCAGATGCTACGGCAGAAACCTGTGTGCCCATGTTAGCAGCGGTTACAACGATGGGACCAACAATAGCTGCTGCCTGTATGTACGCGTTAGTAGCCCGCCCTGCCGAAGTCGAGGCAAGAGCACGCGATGCTCTAACAACAACGGCAGAAGTGTCTTCAACTGTTACAGCGGCGTCAATGAGAGCAGACGTTGTGCGAGTGAGAGCACTCACAAGACGTAGGACGTCTTGTGTGAGTGCTCAGTCCAACTGGTCCGCAACAAACTCTAGAGCGTCCTGCCACAGCGGATCCCCCCCGGGAGAGAGAGGCGGGGAGGTGCTTACCGAACGGTGATGGGATGTCCACGCGGACGTGGAGGCGGCCGACTCAGATTTGCTATCACCTCTCATTCCTCTACAACGACGCGCGTGGCGCTGGGGCAGCCTCCCCTTGTAGTATGCACCGGGAGTGAGCACACTCTGATTGCCGGTTTGCGCCAGCGTGAGGAACGCGGCACCACGAGGCAGTGCTTGCAACTGCGACAGCTGTCACTATGGTCACGGCAGTTGGAGATGACGTTGTCGTGCTACTGCTACCGTGGGTGCTACTGCTGCTGCCGCCCGCAGGTGCTGCGGCTTCTGCTGTCACGTGTACACTAGTTAGATCCGTTGTGGCTGTGGCGGGTGCAGCAGCTCCTATTGCAATGGCTGTGAATGTGACACTGTAGTTGCTCCACGTTGTGGCAGCTGCACTCAATGCTGTACCAGCTTCACGGCTGCTATAGCTGCGATGGAGTTGGTGGCGACTACCGCGTCACTACCAATGGAGGTGGTGGCGGCTGCCACAGGGCTCCTGCCACGGCTGCACCTGTTGCCTAAGCCGTCGGGCTTGTCACAGCAGTAGTGAGCACGGCTGCAAAATCACGGGTGCGCTGAGAGAGGGCTAGGACGCCGGGGGCATTGGAGGGCGTAGCTGAAGCTCCAGTGAACGACAAGGGTTATCAACGGTGTGGGAGGCAAAGAGACGCCTCTGACACGAGAAGGGAAGCTCGTAGTGGCTCCACCAGCAAGTGCGAAGTGCCAGGAGGGTGCGGTGCAGCCAGAAGAAGATGGCAGGTGGGGATGGTGTCGGTCGGTGTTGCCACAGGAGCGAACACGACGGAACACCAAGGGTACCGCATGGTCGAGCTGGACGTTGTGGGCTCCCAGGTTGGTTGTACTGCTAGATCGTAGGTGAGATGGCGGCGAAAGACGTGAATGACGTGGTGAAGAGACACCACGCTACCGGTGAAGGTCCAGAACCGGATGCGCTTGTGGAAGAACAGCGTTCCCTCACATGCTCTGACACCAGAGGACAGAGGAGCCTGGTTAGAGGGAGAGCAAGGGAAGTATGGAATCACGAGCCAAGCGAGGCACAAGACGCCATGGACGGGAATACTTGACAAGTGAAAGGTGAAAAAACCTAAGTCACACGAGAAAGTGTTGTTAGGTGCGAGCGAGCAGATGGCGGGGTGACGAGCAGGCAAACGGCGAGCCCATCCTCGCTCGCACCTACGCCTAGTGAGACCCAAACGTGAGACCTCACCCACACATTTTCCTGCATGCATACAACCTAGCAAACCCGGGAAGACAACCCGGACATACATCCCTGTCATACACTAGGAAGCCTAGTGTCAACAACAATTCAGGTTACAAACGCCTGTGCTAGAGGTAACCTTGATGCCAGCCATAAGAGTGTGTATGGTCTCCTTCCGATCCGGTGCCACGTGAGCGGTAATGTCAGCGCCGGTGTCACTCCAGCATTAATTACCTGCGTCAGTGCGGTGAGTGTGCAGCGAGGCCAGAGGTCACAACAAATCTGTGGGACACATACCAACAGCAAGGTACCCCTCTTCCGTACCGCAGTACCATACAGCGGTGCAATAACGCGATAGTGAGAAAGTGGAAGAAAACGATTTGACAAGTAAGGGCAATGCAATACAACTAAGTCAACGTGGTAAAGTGGATGAGTGTGCATTCGGACGCTCGCAATGGACAGGAAAGGATTGATTATTACTGTCCATACTTTAAAAACTAGGAAGAGAGTTTTAAAGAGGAAGTCAGAGGCCGAGCATATGGATCGCGTGGTTTAAACGTGTCTGGTGTACATGTAATGCGACGATGGACGGCTGCCCATATCTTCCCTGGTGAGAGAAGGAACGAGGACCCCCCCCATACCCCCCCCTGCTTTTTGTGCCGTAAAAGCACCTCTTGCACCCAATAAATTGTTCATGTCGAGGGTTACATTATTTTAAAAAGTCACGTTTCTCCCATACAAGCCTTCACGAGTGGGATATGGTTCTCTCGAGCTCCTTCACATGTTGTGATTGAAAAAACGGCTCATCGAAAAAAAAACAGTTTTGAGAAGAGCGTGTACGTAGTCCTATAGACCCTGCTTCTCGTTCCATAATAGAACTACTCCAAGAGAAGATACCCTAAGTAAACTGGGAAGTGAGGTGCGAATCTACCTACGAAGTGAGCTGCGACGTTCGACTTCGTCCTCGACATTCAAAATTTCAAAAGGGCAAACTTGTCCAAGGCGATGACCTGGCCAGTCGCCACTGCATTCAGTGACGGTGTAGAGATGAGGGCATGGTGAGCGCCTACTCTGACTTGTTCTCCATCGTAAATGTGACGGTCAGCGATGACTACACGATTAATCCGCCAGTGAATCGCGTCAGCGCCAGACTTGGACCTGACGCGAAACTTTCCCCTTGTACGCCGCCCTAACGGCAAGCTTTCGAGGGCCCATGTGTTTCGGAAACATAAAACTGAGAATTATGATTCAAAAGAGGTTAGCACTCGCATAAAACCTTCGAAAACAGAGGAAACAACAGATATTGCCATCAAACCATCATCAAAGTTCGATTCCGAGCGCTGTCGAGGAAGAGTAAACGACAAGTTTGATTTTTTTAGAAAGCGAGGACGGCCAGAATAGCCTGGGCATCAAAGCCTGCCGTCCAGCCATTCAGGTTGGCGTGTAGCTTTGAGCATTGTTGTCAGGTTTGAGTCTCCGGTCGACGAGGAATCAGATACGCTCAAACGCTATTAACATTGGCGACATCACCTTGCACAACAACAGCGAGGAAAATGGGATTATCTTGTCAATTCATCCATTTAGATTCTCAAAAAGTGAAGTCCTAGGGACAGACCAAGGACATAGACGTTTGACCAAAATAAGACACTAAGAAAGTACCAGGGCTTTTGGACAAAAAGGTCCAAAATTCCAAGGCTGAAGATTATTGTCAAATTCAACTGTCCTTTTACTGAGCTCTCAAAACAAGGGAACATAAGAGACACTACGGTATTCAACTAGAGTATATCTTCATAACTTCACCCACCTCCCTTTCCCTCATTTCTTGTCCCCTAACTTTTACTCCCCCTAAACATCTCCATGTTTCAAGTGAACATAATGTAAAGGTGCATCCTTTCTTTGTGAGTATATAAACTTGAGTTCCAAGTTCATGACATCTATAACCGATCTAAGTTTTTTTTGCTGTGAATTCAATTTTGGTGTTAGCAAAACATTAGGGCATTCCGTACCGTGGTACACATCTGAGTACCATGGCACAATGTGCGTTTTATACATTGGTATATCGTGTACCACGGTCCTTGTATAATACTGCGGTACTTTACAAATACCGTCGGTAACGCGGGTGTCGGTACCGGTATGGATAATGAGCTGCCACAAAACTATGATACTACGGTATTTGTACCGTGGTACTGTGGTACCGTGGTACTGTGGTACCGTGGTACTGGAGTACCGCGTGTTGTGCTTTGTGCCGTTCCTGTACAGTTTACTATGACCACTCGGCCCTGTCCATACTTGTGCAGATCCCTGAGGCGGGCGGCTCTGGTGGCACCGGCGCGACGACTGGCGGTGGACTACCAGCTTGGAGCTGGCCGACCACTGCACCAGAGCCCCAGATGCCACAGGGACTCTCTGCTGTGTCTTCTACATCTTGCAGGCGTCTTTCAGCAGACTAGCCATGAGGTCATGAGGCCATGTTTTTGCATTGCATGCTCACTGTCTGTCAATGGATGCATGCATGTGACCAGTCGTAGCGTCTGTATTTTAATTCTGCACGTCTAGGTTCAGACGGCGTAGCATTCTGACATGTGTGCGCAGAGTTACGGCCAAAACAGTGTTTTTGGGCCGGTTTTAGGACAGCTCTTGGATTGCCGCGTGCGACACCCGCCGTGCGCCGCGGCAGGTGTTTATGCCTTGGACCTGTCATTTGTCATCTCTCTCTGCATCTGCTATATTGAAGCATTCTGACACTTTGCCTTGTGTCTCCTAGCCAAACCCGTGTCGTAGTGTGTACGACCAGTTACTGTCGACACCGTCTGATCAGGCACTGACGCCTAGTCAGCGGCTGCATTGCTAGGAAGCTTCTACGCATTTTCTCATGGTATCAGAGCAGTGAGACAGTTCTCACTGAGCTGCGCAGCAGAGACGCAGTAGAACAGCAGCTGTGAGAGTCACCGCTGTAGCAGAGTTCCTGAGGCCTGTTGGAGACAGCCGGTCGCCGTCTACGCAGTCCCACCCACCACGTGAGATTTCAGCAGCAGAGTCAGCAGCAGCGTTGTGCACCGCCACGCGAGGTGCGTGGCGGCTGCAGTGAGTGCAGCCACCTCTCCCACAGCCACAGCAGCAGAGCAGCAGCAGTAGAGGCAGCGACAGCAGCAGCGTAGCAACAGCGGCGGCGATAGCAGCGCGGCAGTAGTAGCGCAGCAATGGCGGCGGGAATAGCAATGCAGCAGCAGCACCGGCAGCCGCGGCGGCAATAGCAGAGCAGCAGCAGCAGTAGCAGCAGCAGTAGCGCGGCAACGGCAGCAACAGCAGCGCGCGGCGGCGGCAGCGAGCAGCAGCCGCAGCGCAGCAGCAACAGCAGCAGCGCAGTCGCTCCTGCCACCGCTGCATCCGCAGCTACACAGCTGCTACTGCAGCTGACAGCGCAGCTGCAGCAGCAGCTAGGCGGAAGCTGCTAAGCAGCTAGGCGGAAGCTGCTACGTAGCTTCTGCGCAGTGTCCGCGCGGCCACCGCGGAGCGGCTACACGCGCACGCAGATTCGCAGAAAGAAACAAAAAAAGGGAGACAAGCCAACGTCAACAGTTTTGCTTGCTGACGTCATCAGTCGTGCTGACGTCAGCAACCACCTGCTGACGTCAGCACCATACTTAGTCAAATTTTTGGCCGGACAGTCAAAAGTTGCCAGCGTTTCAGCTTCTCGAGAAACGCTAACACTTTTAAAATCGGACAAACTTCATCTGTCGCCCCATACTAAGCGGCGACATGAGCCTGTCTGACAGCAAGGAGAAGGGACCAGGCGATTCCTCCTCCTCCTCGTCTGGCGTATTGAGTCCACGCTCGCAGGCCACTGAGGACCTGCGCAACCAGCAGAATGAGATGCATTATCTCCAGAGAGAGCAGACTGACGCTATCCGCACACTGACTGAGCTTCTGCGTGCTCAGTCCACGGACCCTCCGCGGATTTCTGAGGGAGCTGCCGGAGTTGCGGTCTCTACCCAGCAGTCGGTCCAGGCACCCGTGATAGGCGCTCCACCTGACCCACCACCTGCTGACCTCCTTGATGATGAGCCACTACACGATGAGCCATTCATGCCAGGCATCACGGATGCTTCCCAGGAGCACGAGATTCGAGTTCTCCAGGAGCACCTCCGTCAGCTGCAGACGGGTACCCGACCTCCACCGGTCACCCCGATACGATCATTACCTGACTACCCTGGCGATCACCCTCTCCCAGGAGTTTTTCCCATCTCTTGTCCTCCTCAGCCTACGGTTGCTCTCCCCACGGAGCGGCAACCTAAGGACTTTGAGGCACCGCCTCCACGGTACATCAGCGAGGATGGTTTCGATTGCTTGGAGATCCTGTTTTTGGTGTGGGCTACGTCTGAGGGAGTATGGCCCTACTACCACAGCCCATACCAGTCTACAGCCCCAGCACAGGCACTGACAGCAGCCCGGGCCATGCGAGGACTTCTATATGCCATGCCACGCGAGACTGTCGTCGACTTCCGTCCCTTCCTTGGCGAGGCTGGCACAGGCACCGGCGCCCATCCCCGTGGAGGCTGGGATCTGGCGTTATCCCTGTTGGCTGCAGAGACGCACGCCACTCGTGCGTCATACATTCGTGCTTTCCATTAGCTTTGTCAGGGGCCTGCAGAGTCTGCAGCGGATTACTGGCGACACGTTATGCGTATCTACACGCGACTGGGGACCTCAGGAGGCACACAGTTGTGGGCGCTTTGGACGATTATGCTCGGAGTTCGCCTTGAGTACAGCGACATCTTCACACGGTACAGTGACACTGTCCTCGAGCCTTTCTCAGCCACTCTACAGCTGCTCCCTTGGGCGCATCAACTTTTCCTCCAGGTGACTTCAGCCCATGAGGGAGCAGTAGCGCATCAGGAGACCTCCCTCGCTGTAGCAGTCTTCGCATCACCACCATCTTCTCTCCTACAGTCACCCTCATCCACCTCCACCATGACCACCTCATCGTCCTCCTCTTTGACCCCGTCTACACCCACGCAGACAAAGGGCATTGCAGCAGCCGCCCAGGGGAAGAAGAAGAATAGGAAACGTGGATCAGGTCAGCAGCAATCGTAATGCAGTGGTAGCATTGGCCGTTCTGTGCACTGCTACAACTGTGGAGGCGCCCATCGCTACACCGAGTGCCAGTAGCCGCTTGACTGGGCGCGGATCACCCATGGGCTTCAGGCTGCTCATGCTCTTCATTCCATATCCGGCGCATCCCCCGCACCCTCCTTAGGACGTACGGCGGCCACGACTGTAGCTGTTCCTGCGTCCTCACCGGCGAGCAGCAGCGATCCGGACCCACGCGACCGCACCATCGCCGAGCTTCGTCATCTTCTGGCGCTTCGCTTTCAGGGAGGTGCGAGTGTGTTGTCATCGTCTGGTGGTTCACAGACTGCTTGTTTGTCCGTTCCCGTGGTTCGTGATGACGCGTGTGGGGGAGCACAGTCAGCATGTGATGATGATGGGCCTGACTGCACTGACTGGATTCATGAGTCTCATCTTCGTGATGTACGTCGTTCCTCCCCACTGTCGACTCAGCGTCCCTCTGATGCCGAGTGCTCCATTGCTCGTTGTACAGTGACGTCCACCAGTCGTGACTCCAGTGGCATTTGGATCATCGATTCTGGGGCCACCCATCACATGACATGCCGTCGCAGTGACTTTGTCGTACTTGGTCCTGTCACGACTATCCGTTCTATTCGTACAGAATCTGGTCAGTCCTTGCCAGTCCACGATGTGGGGGTTGTATGTTTCGACGGTTTGTCTAGCCCCTTGTATCTTTCTGACGTGTTGTTTGTTCCTCATCTTGAGCTCAGCCTACTTTCTATGCGTGCCTGCACTTTGATGGGTCTCTCTGTGGAGCACACCGCTGATTCAACGACTGTGACTGCTACTGACACCCGTAGCATTGTCTTGCGTGCTTGAGTCATAGATGATTTGTATCGTATCGCTCGGCCCTCCTCCCCTTGCTCTCCCTCCTCATCCGGTCGCGTTTGTGTCACTGGTGTTCTATCCTCGGAACACCAGTGGTTGCTTCATCGTCGTCTGTGTCACGTGGGCTCCGACACTATGTTGAAGCTCATTTGGACACAGCCTGCTCTTGGTCTTGATGTGGCTTCTTTCGAGAAGCCACCCAAGACCGACTGTCTTTTCTGCGCTCAGGGGAAGATGCACCGGTGCACCTATCCTGACTCGCGTTCCCGAGCGCTTAGGCCTCTCGAGTTGGTCCACTCGGACCTTCTCGGTCCTCTCCCGGTCGAGTCCCTGTCCGAGAGGGGCCGGTATGTTCTGACGCTGACTGATGACTTCACCCGCATGCGGTGGGTCTACAGTCTGCATCAGAAGAGTGACGCCGCCCTTGCGGTTCGGCTCTGGCTCGTGATGGCTGAGCGTCAGTCTTGCCACACGCTACATACTTTTTGCTCGGATCGCGACGGCGAGTTCCTTGGCGAGATGGACTCCTTCTTTGCTGAGCACGGGATTTTTCACCAGGTCTCCGCTCCTGCTACTCCATAGTAGAACGGTGTATCTGAGCACTGGAACCGCACCATGGAGGATGCGGTTCGCGCCATGCGGTCTGAATGCGGTCTCCCGGAGTCTTTCGCCTTCGAGGGCTTCGCCTACATGACTTGGGTCTGGAACCGCCTCCCGCATGGTCCACTTCCAGACCATGTTACACCGTACGAGCTCTGGTTTGGCCACCGTGCTGACCTTCG
>SZWC01004367.1:9068-96771 GCA_023375785.1 Penium margaritaceum
CTGGTTGCGGAGTGGTACGAACTGGTTGCGGACTGGTGCGAACTGGTTGCAAAGTGGTGCAAACTGGTTGCGGAGTGGTGGGAACTGGTTGTGGAGTGGTGCGAACTGGTTGCGGAGTGGTGCGAACAGGTTGCAGAGTGGTGCAAACTGGTTGCGGAGTGGTGTGAACTGGTTGCGAAGTGGTGCGAACTGGTTACAGAGTGGTGCGAACTGGTTTTGGAGTGGTACAAACCAGCTGCGAAATGGTGCAAACTCGATGCAAAGAGGTGCGAACTGGTTGCAGAGTAGTGCGAGCTAGTTGCGGAGTGGTGCGAACTGGTTGCAGGTTGGTGCGAATTGGTTGCGGAGTGGTGCGAACTGGTTGCAGAGTGGAGCGAAGTAGTTGCGGAAAGGTGCGAACTGGTTCCAGAGTAGTGCAAACTTGTTGCAGTGCCAGCTGGTTGCGGAGTGGTGTGAACTGGTTGCAGAGTGGTGCAAACTGGTTGCGGAGTGGTGCAGGCTGGTTGTGGAGTGGTACGAAATGGTTGCGGAGTGGTGCGAACTGGTTGTGAAGTAGTGCAAACTAGTTGCGGAGTGGTGCAAACTGGGTGTGGATTTGTGCGAAGTGGTTGCGGACTGGTGCGAACTGGTTGCAGAGTGGTGCGAACTGGTTGCGAAGTGGTGCGAACTAGTTGCGGAGTGGTGCAAACTGGTTGCAAAGGTGTGCGAACTGGTTACGGAGTGGTGCAAACTAGGTGTGGAGTGGTACGAACTGGTTGCGGAATGGTGCGAACTGGTTGCAGAGTGGTGCGAACTGGTTGCCGAGTAGTGCAAACTGGTTACGAAGTGATGCGAACTGGTTGTGGAGTGGTGCAAACTGGTTGCGGAGAGGTGCGAACTGGTTGCGGTGTGGTGCGAACTGGTTGCGGTGTGGTGCGAATTGGTTGCGGAGTAGTGCGAACTGGTTGGGGAGTGGTGCGAACTGGTTGCGGAGTGGTGTGAACTGGTTGCGGAGTGGTGCGAACTTGCTGCAGAATGGTGCGAACTGGTTGCCGAGTGGTGCGACCTGGTTGCAGAGTGGTGCAAGCAGGTTGTGGAGTGGTGCAAACTTTTTGCGGAGTGGTGCGAACTGTTTGCGAAGTGGTGCGAACTGGTTGCGGGGTGATGCGAACTGGTTGCGGAGTGGTGCGAACTGGTTGCCGAGAGGTGCGAACTGGTTGCGGTGTGGTGCGAACTGGTTGCGGTGTGGTGCGAATTGGTTGCGGAGTAGTGCGAACTGGTTGCGGAGTGGTGCGAACTGGTTCAGGTGTGGTGGGAATGGGGTGCAAAGTGGTGCAAACTGGTTGCGGAGTGGTGCGAACTGGTTGCGGTGTGGTGCGAACTGGTTGCGGTGTGGTGCGAATTGGTTGCGGAGTAGTGCGAACTGGTTGCGGAGTGGTGCGAACTGGTTCAGGTGTGGTGGGAATGGGGTGCAAAGTGGTGCAAACTGGTTGCGGAGTGGTGCGAACTGGTTGCGGTGTGGTGCGAACTGGTTGCGGTGTGGTGCGAATTGGTTGCGGAGTAGTGCGAACTGGTTGCGGAGTGGTGCGAACTGGTTCAGGTGTGGTGGGAATGGGGTGCAAAGTGGTGCAAACTGGTTGCGGAGTGGTGCGAACTGGTTGCGGTGTGGTGCGAACTGGTTGCGGTGTGGTGCGAATTGGTTGCGGAGTAGTGCGAACTGGTTGCGGAGTGGTGCGAACTGGTTCAGGTGTGGTGGGAATGGGGTGCAAAGTGGTGCAAACTGGTTGCGGAGTGGTGCGAACTGGTTGCGGTGTGGTGCGAACTGGTTGCGGTGTGGTGCGAATTGGTTGCGGAGTAGTGCGAACTGGTTGCGGAGTGGTGCGAACTGGTTCAGGTGTGGTGGGAATGGGGTGCAAAGTGGTGCAAACTGGTTGCGGAGTGGTGCGAACTGGTTGCGGTGTGGTGCGAACTGGTTGCGGTGTGGTGCGAATTGGTTGCGGAGTAGTGCGAACTGGTTGCGGAGTGGTGCGAACTGGTTCAGGTGTGGTGGGAATGGGGTGCAAAGTGGTGCAAACTGGTTGCGGAGTGGTGCGAACTGGTTGCGGTGTGGTGCGAACTGGTTGCGGTGTGGTGCGAATTGGTTGCGGAGTAGTGCGAACTGGTTGCGGAGTGGTGCGAACTGGTTCAGGTGTGGTGGGAATGGGGTGCAAAGTGGTGCAAACTGGTTGCGGAGTGGTGCGAACTGGTTGCGGTGTGGTGCGAACTGGTTGCGGTGTGGTGCGAATTGGTTGCGGAGTAGTGCGAACTGGTTGCGGAGTGGTGCGAACTGGTTCAGGTGTGGTGGGAATGGGGTGCAAAGTGGTGCAAACTGGTTGCGGAGTGGTGCGAACTGGTTGCGGTGTGGTGCGAACTGGTTGCGGTGTGGTGCGAATTGGTTGCGGAGTAGTGCGAACTGGTTGCGGAGTGGTGCGAACTGGTTCAGGTGTGGTGGGAATGGGGTGCAAAGTGGTGCAAACTGGTTGCGGAGTGGTGCGAACTGGTTGCGGTGTGGTGCGAACTGGTTGCGGTGTGGTGCGAATTGGTTGCGGAGTAGTGCGAACTGGTTGCGGAGTGGTGCGAACTGGTTCAGGTGTGGTGGGAATGGGGTGCAAAGTGGTGCAAACTGGTTGCGGAGTGGTGCGAACTGGTTGCGGTGTGGTGCGAACTGGTTGCGGTGTGGTGCGAATTGGTTGCGGAGTAGTGCGAACTGGTTGCGGAGTGGTGCGAACTGGTTCAGGTGTGGTGGGAATGGGGTGCAAAGTGGTGCAAACTGGTTGCGGAGTGGTGCGAACTGGTTGCGGTGTGGTGCGAACTGGTTGCGGTGTGGTGCGAATTGGTTGCGGAGTAGTGCGAACTGGTTGCGGAGTGGTGCGAACTGGTTCAGGTGTGGTGGGAATGGGGTGCAAAGTGGTGCAAACTGGTTGCGGAGTGGTGCGAACTGGTTGCGGTGTGGTGCGAACTGGTTGCGGTGTGGTGCGAATTGGTTGCGGAGTAGTGCGAACTGGTTGCGGAGTGGTGCGAACTGGTTCAGGTGTGGTGGGAATGGGGTGCAAAGTGGTGCAAACTGGTTGCGGAGTGGTGCGAACTGGTTGCGGTGTGGTGCGAACTGGTTGCGGTGTGGTGCGAATTGGTTGCGGAGTAGTGCGAACTGGTTGCGGAGTGGTGCGAACTGGTTCAGGTGTGGTGGGAATGGGGTGCAAAGTGGTGCAAACTGGTTGCGGAGTGGTGCGAACTGGTTGCGGAGTGGTGCGAACTGGTTGTGGGTGGTGCCAACTGGTTGGGGAGTGGTGTGAACTGGTTGCGGAGTGGTGCGACCTGGTTGTAGAGTGGTGCAAACCGGTTGCGGACTGGTGCGAACTTGTTGCGGAGTGGTTTGAACTGCTTGCGGAGTGGTGCGAACTGGTTTCGGAGTAGTGGGAACTGGTTGCGAAGTGGTGCGAAAGGGTTGCGGAGTGGTGCGAGCTGGTTGAGGAGTGGTGCGAACTGGTCGCGGAATGATGCGAACTGGTTGCGGACTGGTGCAAACTGGTTTTGGAGTGGTGCAAAGTGGTTGCAAAATGTGCGAACGGGTTTCGGAGTGGTTCGAACTGGTTGCAGAGTGGTGCGAACTGGTTGCGGAGTGGTGCGAACTGGTTGAGAGTGGTGCGAGCTGGTTGTGGAGTGGTGCGAACTGGTTGCGGAGTGGTACGAACTGGTTGCGGAGTGGTGCAAACTGGTTGCGGAGTAATGCGAACTGGTTGCAGAGTGGTGCGAACTGGGTGCAGAGTGGTGCGAACTGGTTGCGGAGTGGTGCGACCCGGTTGCGGAGTGGTGCGAACTGGTTGCGGAGCGGTGCGAACTGGTTGCGGAGTGGTGCGAACTCGTTGCAGAGTAGTGTGCACTGGTTGCGGAGTGGTGCGAACTGGTTGCAGAATGGTGCAAACTGGTTGCGGAGTGGTGCGAACTGGGTGCGGAGTGGTGCGAACTGGTTGCGGAGTGGCGCGAACTGGTTGCGGAGTGGTTCGAACTGGTTGCAGAGTGGTGCGAACTGGTTGCGGAGTGGTGCGACCCGGTTGCGGAGTGGTGCGAACTGGTTGCGGAGCGGTGCGAACTGGTTGCGGAGTGGTGCGAACTCGTTGCAGAGTAGTGTGCACTGGTTGCGGAGTGGTGCGAACTGGTTGCAGAATGGTGCAAACTGGTTGCGGAGTGGTGCGAACTGGGTGCGGAGTGGTGCGAACTGGTTGCGGAGTGGCGCGAACTGGTTGCGGAGTGGTTCGAACTGGTTGCAGAGTGGTGCGAACTGGTTGCGGAGTGGTGCGACCCGGTTGCGGAGTGGTGCGAACTGGTTGCGGAGCGGTGCGAACTGGTTGCGGAGTGGTGCGAACTCGTTGCAGAGTAGTGTGCACTGGTTGCGGAGTGGTGCGAACTGGTTGCAGAATGGTGCAAACTGGTTGCGGAGTGGTGCGAACTGGGTGCGGAGTGGTGCGAACTGGTTGCGGAGTGGTGCGAACTGGCTGCGGAGTGGTGCAAACTGGTTGCGGGGTGGTACGAACTGGTTGTGGATGGGTGCAAACTGGTTGCAGAGTGGTGCGAACTGGTTGCGGAGTGGTGCGAACTCGTTGCAGAGTGGTGCGAACTGGGTGCAGAGTGGTGCGAACCAGTTGCAGAGTGGTGCGAACTGGTTGCGGAGTGGTGCGAACTAGTTGAGGTGTGGTGCGAACTGGCTGCGGAGTGGTCGGATCTGGTTGCGGAGTGGCGTGAACTGGTTGCGGAGTGGTGCAAAATGGTTGCGGATTTGTGTTAACTGGTTGCGGAGTGCTGCAAACTGGTTGTAGAGTGGTGCGAACCGGTTGCGGAGTGGTGCGAACTGGTTGCGAAGTGGTGCGAACTGGTTGCGGACTGGTGCGAACTGGTTGCGGAGGGGTGCGAACTGGTTGCGGAGTGGTGCCAACTGGTTGCGGAGTGGTGCAAACTGGCTGCGGAGTGGTGCGAACTGGCTGAGGAGTGGTGCGAACTGGTTGCGGAGCGGTGCGAACTGGTTGCGGAGTGGTGCCAACTGGTTGCGGAGTGGTGCAAACTGGCTGCGGAGTGGTGCGAACTGGCTGAGGAGTGGTGCGAACTGGTTGCGGAGCGGTGCGAACTGGTTGCGGAGTGGTGCCAACTGGTTGCGGAGTGGTGCAAACTGGCTGCGGAGTGGTGCGAACTGGCTGAGGAGTGGTGCGAACTGGTTGCGGAGCGGTGCGAACTGGTTGCGGAGTGGTGCCAACTGGTTGCGGAGTGGTGCAAACTGGCTGCGGAGTGGTGCGAACTGGCTGAGGAGTGGTGCGAACTGGTTGCGGAGCGGTGCGAACTGGTTGCGGAGTGGTGCCAACTGGTTGCGGAGTGGTGCAAACTGGCTGCGGAGTGGTGCGAACTGGCTGAGGAGTGGTGCGAACTGGTTGCGGAGCGGTGCGAACTGGTTGCGGAGTGGTGCCAACTGGTTGCGGAGTGGTGCAAACTGGTTGCGGAGTGGTGCGAAATGGTTGCGGAGTGGTGCGAAGTGGTTGCGGAGTGGTGCGAACTTGTTGAGGAGTGGTGCGAACTGGTTGAGGAGTGGTGCGAAGTGGTTGCGGAGTGGTGCAAACTGGTTGCATAGTGGTGCGGATTCGTTGCGGAGTTGTGCGAACTGGTTGCAGAGTGGTGCGAACTGGTTGCGGAGTGGTGCGAACTGGTCGCGGAGTGTTACAAACTGGTTATAGAGTGGTGTGAACTGGTTTCGGAGTGGTGCAAACGGGTTGGGGAGTGGTGCAAACAGGTTGCGGAGTAGTGCAAACTGGCTGCGGGTTGGTGCAAACTGGGTGCTGATTGGTGCAAACTGGTTACGGAGTGGTGCAAACAGGTTGCAGAGTGGTACAAACTGGTTGCGGAGTGGTGCGAACTAGTTGCGGAGTGGTGCGAACTGGTCCCGAAAATGTGCGAACTGGCTGTGGAGTGGTGCAAAGTGGTTGCAGAGTGGTGCAAACTGGTTTCGGAGTGGTGCAAACTGGTTGCGGAGTGGTGCGAACAGGTTGCAGAGTGGTGCGAACTGGTTGCGGAGTGGTGCGAACTAGTTGCGGAGTGGTGTGAACTGGTTGCAGAGTGGTGCCAACTGGTTGCGGAGTGGTGCAAATTGGTTGCGGAGTGGTACAAACCATTTGCAGAGTGGTGGGAACGGGTTGCGGAGTGTTGCAAACTGGTTGCGGAGTGGTGCGAACCCATGTTGACTTGGACTTCCGACTTTTGGGGTAAAAGCCTCAGTCGGAGAGTCGGTCAAAGTCGACTTAAGGTCGACTTAGATGTTGGCAATGGAACATAGATATTGAGTTGCTGGTTCCAACAAAATTTGAATCGTTTAATTCCGCTAAGTTTGGAGGAAGTAATGAATGTTCAAACTTGGGATGTGAATAAACACGTCATGCAGCTACATTTTGTTTACGAATGGCTTCCTATGACATCATATACATGTTAGACATGCAATACATAAAATGTTGAATGACACTTAGACATTTTTTCTCTACAATATACTTTATTCGCAGTACTTGGCACACAATAATGAGCCTCTTAATCAGTTGGAGGAAAACCGACTTCCGACTTGGCTCATTAGGAGCCGACTTTCAACTTTCGACTTCGGACTTGGCCATCGACTTCGACTTCCCGAAATCAACATGGGTGCAAACTGGTTGCGGAGTGGTGCGAACTGGTTGCGCAGTGGTGCCAAGCGGTTGCAAAGTGGTGCAAACCGGTTGCAGAGTGGTGCGAACTGGTTGCAAAGAGGTGCGAACTGGCTGAGGAAAGGTGCGAACTGGCTGCGGAGTGGTGCGAACTGGTTGCGGAGTGGTTCGAACTGGTTGCGGAGTGGTGCTAACTGGTCGCAGAGTAGTGCGAACAGGTTGCGGATTGGTGCAAACTGGGTGCGGATTGGTGCCAACTGGCTGCGGAGTGGTTCAAACTGGTTGCAGAGTGGTGCAAACTGGTTGCGGAGTGGTGGGAACTAGTTGCAGAGTGGTTGGAACTGGTTGCGGAGTGGTGGGAAGTGGTTGGGGAGTGGTGCGAACTGGTTGCGGAGTGGTGCGAATTGGTTGTGGAGTGGTGCAAACTGGTTGTGGAGTGGTGCAAACTGGTTGCGGAGTGCTGTGAACTGGTTGCGGAGTGGTGCAGACTGGCTGCAGACTTGTGCGAACTGGTTGCAGAATGGAGCAAACTGGTTGCGGATGGGTGGAAACTGGTTGCAGAGTGGTGCGAACTGGTTGCGGAGTGGTGCGAACTGGTTGCGGACTGGTGCAGACTGGTTCCGGAGTGGTGCAAATTGGTTGCCGTGTGGTTGGAACTGGTTGCGGAGTGGTGCAAACTGGCTGCCGAGTGGTGCGAACTGGTTGCGGGGTGGTGAGAACTGGTTGCGGAGTGGTGCGATCTGGTTGCGCAGTGGTGCGAACTGGTTCAGAATGGTGCGAACTGGTTGCGGAGAGGTGGGAACTGGTTGCGGAGTGGTGCGATCTGGTTGCGCAGTGGTGCGAACTGGTTCAGAATGGTGCGAACTGGTTGCGGAGAGGTGGGAACTGGTTGCGGAGTGGTGCGATCTGGTTGCGCAGTGGTGCGAACTGGTTCAGAATGGTGCGAACTGGTTGCGGAGAGGTGGGAACTGGTTGCGGAGTGGTGCGATCTGGTTGCGCAGTGGTGCGAACTGGTTCAGAATGGTGCGAACTGGTTGCGGAGAGGTGGGAACTGGTTGCGGAGTGGTGCGATCTGGTTGCGCAGTGGTGCGAACTGGTTCAGAATGGTGCGAACTGGTTGCGGAGAGGTGGGAACTGGTTGCGGAGTGGTGCGATCTGGTTGCGGAGTGGTGCGAATTGGTTGTGGAGTGGTGCAAACTGGTTGTGGAGTGGTGCGAATCGGTTGCGGAGTGATGCGAACTGGTTGAGGAGTGGTGCGAACTGGTTGCGGAGTGGTGCAAACTGGTTGCGGAGTGGTGCAAACTGGTTGCGGAGTGGTGCAAACAGGTTGCGGAGTGGTGTGAACTGGTTGCGGACTGGTGCAAACAGGTTGGGGAGTGGTGGGAACAGGTTGGGGAGTAGTGCAAACTGGTTGCGGATTGGTGCGAACTGGGTGTGGATTGGTGCGAACTAGTTGCGGAGTGGTGCAAACTGGTTGCAGAGTGGTGCAAACTGGTTGCGGAGTGGTGCGAACTAGTTGCGGAGTGGTGCGAACTGGTCCCGGAAATGTGCGAACTGGCTACGGAGTGGTGCGAACTGGTTGCGGAGTGATGCAATCTTGGTGCGGAGTGGTGCAAACTGGTTGTGGAGTGGTGCGAACTGGTTGCGGAGTGGTGTGAACTGGTTGCAGAGTTATGCGAACTGGTTGCGGAGAAGTGGAAATTGGTTACGGAGTGGTCTAAACTGGTTGCGCAGTGGTGCAAACTGGTTGCAGAGTGGTGGGAACCGGTTGCGGAGTATTGCGAAATGCTTGCGAGTGGTGCGAACTAGTTGCGGAGTGGTGCGAATTGGTTGCGGAGAGGTGCAAAGCGGTTGCAGAGTCTTGCAAACCAGTTGCAGACTGGTGCGAACTGGTTGCGGAGTGGGGCGAACTGGCTGAGGAGTGATGCGAACTGGGTGCGGAGTGGTGCAAACTGATTGAGGAGTGGTTTGAACTGGTTGCGGAGTGGTGCAAAGTGGTTGCGGAGTAGTGTAAACAGGTTGCCGATTGGTGCGAAGTGGGTGCGGATTGGTGCGAGCAGGTTGCGGAGTGGTGCAAACTGGTTGCGGAGTGGTGCAAACTGGTTTGGAGTGGTGCGAACTGGTTGCGGAGTGGTGCGAACAGGTTGCGGAGTGGTTCTTACTGGTTGCGGAGTGGTGCGAACTGGTTGCTGATTGGTCCGAACTGGTTGCAAAGTAGTGCAAACTGGCTGCAGAGTGGTGCGAACCAGTTGCAGAGTGATGCGAACTGGGTGCGGATTGGTGTGAACTGGTTGAGGAGTGGTGCGAACTGGTTGCGGAGTGGTGCGAACTGGTTGCGGAGAGGTGTGAACTGGTTGCGGAGTGGTGCGAACTGGTTGCGAAGATGTGCGAACTGATTGCGGAGTGGTGCAGACTGGTTGCGGAGTGGTGCAAACTGGTTGCAGAGTGGTGCGAACTGGTCGCGGAGAAGTGCAAACTGGTTTTGGAGTGGTGGGAACTGGTTCCAAAGTGGTGCGAACTGGTTGCGGAGTGTTGCGAACTGGTTGCGGGGTGGTGCAAACTGGTTGCGGAGTGGTGCCAACTGGTTGCGGAGTGGTGCGAACTGGTTGCGGAGTGGTGCGAACTGGTTCGGAGTGGTGTGAACAGGTTGCGGAGTGGTGCGAACTGGTTGCCGAGTGGTGCGAACTCATTACGGAGAGGTGCGAACTGGTTGCGGAGTGGTACGAACTGATTGCGGAGTGGTGCAAACTGGTTGAGGAGTGGTGCGAACGGGTTGCGGAGAGGTGCGAACTGGTTGCGGAGTGGTACGAACTGATTGCGGAGTGGTGCAAACTGGTTGAGGAGTGGTGCGAACGGGTTGCGGAGAGGTGCGAACTGGTTGCGGAGTGGTACGAACTGATTGCGGAGTGGTGCAAACTGGTTGAGGAGTGGTGCGAACGGGTTGCGGAGAGGTGCGAACTGGTTGCGGAGTGGTACGAACTGATTGCGGAGTGGTGCAAACTGGTTGAGGAGTGGTGCGAACGGGTTGCGGAGAGGTGCGAACTGGTTGCGGAGTGGTACGAACTGATTGCGGAGTGGTGCAAACTGGTTGAGGAGTGGTGCGAACGGGTTGCGGAGAGGTGCGAACTGGTTGCGGAGTGGTACGAACTGATTGCGGAGTGGTGCAAACTGGTTGAGGAGTGGTGCGAACGGGTTGCGGAGAGGTGCGAACTGGTTGCGGAGTGGTACGAACTGATTGCGGAGTGGTGCAAACTGGTTGAGGAGTGGTGCGAACGGGTTGCGGAGAGGTGCGAACTGGTTGCGGAGTGGTACGAACTGATTGCGGAGTGGTGCAAACTGGTTGAGGAGTGGTGCGAACGGGTTGCGGAGAGGTGCGAACTGGTTGCGGAGTGGTACGAACTGATTGCGGAGTGGTGCAAACTGGTTGAGGAGTGGTGCGAACGGGTTGCGGAGAGGTGCGAACTGGTTGCGGAGTGGTACGAACTGATTGCGGAGTGGTGCAAACTGGTTGAGGAGTGGTGCGAACGGGTTGCGGAGAGGTGCGAACTGGTTGCGGAGTGGTACGAACTGATTGCGGAGTGGTGCAAACTGGTTGAGGAGTGGTGCGAACGGGTTGCGGAGAGGTGCGAACTGGTTGCGGAGTGGTACGAACTGATTGCGGAGTGGTGCAAACTGGTTGAGGAGTGGTGCGAACGGGTTGCGGAGAGGTGCGAACTGGTTGCGGAGTGGTACGAACTGATTGCGGAGTGGTGCAAACTGGTTGAGGAGTGGTGCGAACGGGTTGCGGAGAGGTGCGAACTGGTTGCGGAGTGGTACGAACTGATTGCGGAGTGGTGCAAACTGGTTGAGGAGTGGTGCGAACGGGTTGCGGAGAGGTGCGAACTGGTTGCGGAGTGGTACGAACTGATTGCGGAGTGGTGCAAACTGGTTGAGGAGTGGTGCGAACGGGTTGCGGAGAGGTGCGAACTGGTTGCGGAGTGGTACGAACTGATTGCGGAGTGGTGCAAACTGGTTGAGGAGTGGTGCGAACGGGTTGCGGAGAGGTGCGAACTGGTTGCGGAGTGGTACGAACTGATTGCGGAGTGGTGCAAACTGGTTGAGGAGTGGTGCGAACGGGTTGCGGAGAGGTGCGAACTGGTTGCGGAGTGGTACGAACTGATTGCGGAGTGGTGCAAACTGGTTGAGGAGTGGTGCGAACGGGTTGCGGAGAGGTGCGAACTGGTTGCGGAGTGGTACGAACTGATTGCGGAGTGGTGCAAACTGGTTGAGGAGTGGTGCGAACGGGTTGCGGAGAGGTGCGAACTGGTTGCGGAGTGGTACGAACTGATTGCGGAGTGGTGCAAACTGGTTGAGGAGTGGTGCGAACGGGTTGCGGA
The DNA here is from genome assembly GCA_023375785.1 of Penium margaritaceum. Lineage (NCBI taxonomy): Eukaryota > Viridiplantae > Streptophyta > Zygnematophyceae > Desmidiales > Peniaceae > Penium > Penium margaritaceum. The sequence goes on from SZWC01004367.1 coordinate 20,131, forward strand.
GAGGTGCGAACTGGTTGCGGAGTGGTACGAACTGATTGCGGAGTGGTGCAAACTGGTTGAGGAGTGGTGCGAACGGGTTGCGGAGAGGTGCGAACTGGTTGCGGAGTGGTACGAACTGATTGCGGAGTGGTGCAAACTGGTTGAGGAGTGGTGCGAACGGGTTGCGGAGAGGTGCGAACTGGTTGCGGAGTGGTACGAACTGATTGCGGAGTGGTGCAAACTGGTTGAGGAGTGGTGCGAACGGGTTGCGGAGAGGTGCGAACTGGTTGCGGAGTGGTACGAACTGATTGCGGAGTGGTGCAAACTGGTTGAGGAGTGGTGCGAACGGGTTGCGGAGAGGTGCGAACTGGTTGCGGAGTGGTACGAACTGATTGCGGAGTGGTGCAAACTGGTTGAGGAGTGGTGCGAACGGGTTGCGGAGAGGTGCGAACTGGTTGCGGAGTGGTACGAACTGATTGCGGAGTGGTGCAAACTGGTTGAGGAGTGGTGCGAACGGGTTGCGGAGAGGTGCGAACTGGTTGCGGAGTGGTACGAACTGATTGCGGAGTGGTGCAAACTGGTTGAGGAGTGGTGCGAACGGGTTGCGGAGAGGTGCGAACTGGTTGCGGAGTGGTACGAACTGATTGCGGAGTGGTGCAAACTGGTTGAGGAGTGGTGCGAACGGGTTGCGGAGAGGTGCGAACTGGTTGCGGAGTGGTACGAACTGATTGCGGAGTGGTGCAAACTGGTTGAGGAGTGGTGCGAACGGGTTGCGGAGAGGTGCGAACTGGTTGCGGAGTGGTACGAACTGGTTGCGGAGTGGTGCGAACTAGTTGCGGGGTGGTGCGAACTGGTCCCGGAGTGGTGCGAACTGGCTGCGTAGTGGTGCAAACTGGTTGCGGAGTGGTGCAAACTGGTTGCGGAGTGGTGCGAACTGGTTGCGAATGGTGCGAACAGGTTGCAGAGTGGTGCGAAGTGGTTGCGGAGTGTTTCAAACTGGTTGCGGAGTGGTGCAAACTGGTTGCGAAGTGGTGCGAACTGGCTGCAGAGTGGTGCAAACTGGTTGCAGAGTGGTGCGAACTGGGTGCGGAGTGGTGCGAACTGGTTGAGGAGTGGTGCGAACTGGTTGTAGAGTGGTGCGAACTGGTTGTGGAGAGGTGTGAACTGGTTGCGGAGTGGTGCAAACTGGTTGCGGAGTTGTGCGAACTGATTGCGGCGTGGTGCAACCTGGTTGCCGAGTGGTGAGAACTGGTTGCAGAGTGGTGCGAACTGGTCGCGGAGTGGTGCAAACTGGTTGTGGAGTGGTGGGAACAAGTTGCAAAGTGGTGCGAACTGGTTGCGGAGTGTTGTAAACTGGTTGCGGGGTGGTGTGAACTGGTTGCGGAGTGGTGAAAACTGGTTGCGGAGTGGTGCGGACTGGTTGCGGAGTGGTGCGAACTGGATGCCGAGTGGTGTGAACTGGTTTGCGAGTGGTGCGAACTGGTTGGGGAGTGGTGCAAACTGGTTGCGGAGTGGTGCGAACTGGTTGCGGAGTGGTGCGAACTGGTTGCAGAGTGGTGCGAACTGGTTGCGGAGTGGTGCAAACTGGCCGAGGAGTGGTGCAAACTGGTTGCGGAGTGGTGCGAACTGGTTGCGGCGTGGTTCGAACTCATTGCGGAGTGGTGCCAACTGGTTGCGGAGTAGTGCAAACAGGTTGCTGAGTGGTGCAAACTGGTTGCGGAGTGATGCAAACTGGTTGCGGAGTGGTGCGAAATAGTTGCGGGATGGTGCGAACTGGTCCTGGAGTGGTGCAAACTGGCTGCAGAGTGGTGCAAACTGGTTGCGGAGTGGTGCAAACTGGTTCCGGAGTGGTGCAAACCGGTCGCGGAGTGGTGCAAACATGTCGGGGAGTGGTGCGAACATGTTGCGGAGTGCTGCAAACTGGTTGCGGAGTGGTGCGAACTGTTTGTGAAGTGGTGTGAACTGGTTGCCGAGTGGTGCAAACTGGTTGCAGAGTGCTGTGAACTGGGTGCGGAGTGGTGCCAACTGGTTGCGCAGTGTGCGAACTTGTTGCGGAGTGGTGCAAACTGGTCGCGGAGTGGTGCAAACATGTCGGGGAGTGGTGCGAACAGGTTGCGGAGTGGTGCAAACTGGCTGCAGCGTGGTGCAAACTGGTTGCGGAGTGATGCAAACTGGTTGCGGAGTGGTGCGAACTAGTTGCGGAGTGGTGTGAGCTGGTTGCGGAGTGGTGCAAACAGGTTGCGGAGTTGTGGGAACTGGTTGCGGAGTGGTGCAAACTGGTTGCGGAGTGGTGCGAACTGGGTGCGAGGTGGTGCAAACTGGTTGCGGAGTGGTGGGAACTGGTTGCAAAGTGGTGCAAAATGGTTGCAGAGTGGTGCAAACTGGTTGCGGGGTGGTGCGGACTGGTTGCGTAGTGGTGCGAATTGGTTGCGGCATTGTGCGAACTGGTTTAGGAGTGGTGCGAACTGGTTGAGGAGTGGTGCAAAATGGTTGCAGAGAGGTGCAAACTGGTTGAGGAGTAATGACACCTACTTACACACACTACGACAAACGTACATGCACTTCCACGCACTTCTGCAAACTTACATCCACTTACACGCACTTACATGTACTCACACGTACTTATACGCACATACATATACTTACACGTACTTTCACACACTTCCACGCACTTACACCCACTTACATGCACTTACACGCACTTACATGCAATTATATGCACTTACACGAACTTACACGCACTTACACCTACTAACACGTACATACACGCACTTACACTTATACACACTTACACGTACTTACACACACTTACACATACGTATACACACTTACACGCAATTATCCATACTTATACAAACTTACACGCACTTCCCTGTACTAACACGCACTTGCACGCACATACACACACTTACACGTACCTACATGCACTTACACGCACTTACACGCACTTACACGAACTTAGACGCACTTACATGCACTTACACGAACTTACACAGACTTAACCGCACTCAAAGTGAACTTACACACACTTACACGCACTTAAACTGAGCTTACACGTACTTACACACACTTACAGGCACTTGCACGCACTTACACGTACTTACACGCACCTACACGCACTTACACATACTAACATGCACTTACACGTACTTACACGCACTTACATGCACCTACACAAACTTACATTCACTTACACGCATTTACACGCACTTACATGTACTGTCACACACTTACACGCACTTACACGCACTGATATGCATTTGCATTTACTTACACTCACGTACACGCACGTACACGTACTTACACACACGTACATGCACTTACACGCACTTACACGCACTTACACGCACTTACATGCACATATACGAATGTACATGCACTTACACACATTTACACAAACTTACACACACTTACACGCACTTAAACAAACTTCCACGTACATACATGCACTTACATACCCTTACACACACGTATACACACTTACACACACTTACACACACTTACACATACTTACAAGCACTTACACGTACTTACACATACTTACACATACTTACACACACTTTCTTGCACTTGCAAGCACTTACATCCACTAACACACACTTACACGGACTTACATGCACTTACACGCACTTACACGTACTTACATATAATTATACGTACTTAATTACACTCACACATACTAACACGCACTTACACACACTTACATGCACTTACACTTACTTACACTCACTTACACACACTTGCGTGCACTTATACGTACTTACATGCACTTACAGACACTTACATGCACAAACATGCACTAACAAGCTGTTACACACACTTACACGCACTTACACGCACTTAAACATAATTACACGTACTTACAAAAACTTATACGCACTTAAACTCAACTTATACGCACTTACACACACCTACACGCAATTGCACACACTTACACACACTTAGATTAACGTACATGCACTTACATGCATTTACGTGAACTTACATGCACTTACACACACTTACACGCACTTAAATATACTTATACCTACTTACACGCACTTACACACACTTACACGCACTTACACGTACTTACACGTACTTAGATGCACTTTCACGCACTTACAGGCACTCACACGTACATACCCAAACTTACATGAACTTACACGTACTTACATGCACTGACACGAACTTACACATACTCACACGCACTCACAAGTACTTACATGCACTTGCACAAACTTACACGCACTTATACGTACTCACATGCACCTACACGCACTTACACACACTTCGATGCACTTACAAACACTAACACGGAGTTACAGGCACTTACACACACTTACACATACTTATATGCACTTACACGCACTTACACACACCTATACGTACCTACACGCACATATCCACACTTACAAGTACATACACACACTTACATGCACTTACATGCACTTAAACACACTCACACGCACTTGCACGCTCTTACATTCACTTGCACATACTTACACACACTAACACACACTAACACGCACTAACACACACTTACATGTACTTATACGCACTTAAACGCACTTACATGTACTCTCACGACTTTACACCAACTTGCACGTACTTACACGCACTTAAACTGAATTTACATGCACTTACACGCACTTACACGGACTTGCACACACTAAACACACTTACATGCACCTCTACGCACTTACACACACTTACACGCACGTACTCGCACTCACATGTACATACACATATTTACACACACGTATACACACTTACACGAACATACACGTACTTACACATACTAATGTGAACTTACACGTACTTACACGATCTTACACACACTTACATGCACTTGTCCACATTCACACACACTTACACGCACTTACACCACTTACACGTACTAACATGCACTTACACGCACTTACACACACTTACATATACTTACACGAACTTACACACACTTACATGCACTTACACGTACATACACGCCCTTACACTTACACGCAATAACACGTACTTACACACACTTACACGCAATTACACGCACTTACACGCACTTACACGCACTTACACAAACTTACACACACTTACATGCACTTACACGCAATTACACGCACTTACATGCACTTACACACACTTACACACACTTGCACAAACTTACATGCACTTACACGTACTTACATGTACCTACACCGACTTACACACACTTACACGCACTTACATGCACTACCACGCACTTACATACACTTATGCAAACTTACACACACTTACACGCACTAACACGCACTAATACACACTTACACACACTTACACGTACTTACACGTAATTACACGTACTTACACAAACTTACACGCACTTACCTGCACTTACACATACTTACACGCACTTACACGTACTAACACGCACTCACATGCAATTACACATACTTACAAGCACTTACACACACTTACACGCACTTCCACGCACATACACGCACTTACACGTACTTACACAAACTTACATGCACTTATACGCATTGACACGCATTTATACGCACTTACACACACTTGTATGTACTTAGATGTACTTACACGCACTTACTTGTACTTGCAAGCACTCACACCCACTTATACACACTTACACGTACTTACACACACTTACACGTGCTTACATGTACTTACACGTACTTACATGCACTAACTTGCACTTACACATACTTACACGTACCTACACACACTTACACATACTAACATGCACTTACACGCACTTACACGCACTTACATACACTTACAGGCACTTCCACGCACTTACACAAACTTACACGCACTTACACGCACTTACACATACATACACGCACTTACACTTACAGGCAGTAACACGCAGTAACACGCATTTACACACACAAATACGAACCTCCATGAACTTACAGTCACTGATACCCACTTTCACGCAATTACATGCACTTACACGCACTTACACGCACTTGTACAAACTAACACGCACTTACACGCACTTATACGCACTTACACGCACTTACACGCACCTATACGGACTTACAAACGCTTACACACACTTACACGTACTTCCACACACTTACATACAGTTACATAAATGTACACACACTTACACGCACTAACACGCACTCATACACACTTACACACACTTATACACACTTACATGCACTTTCACGTACTTACACAAACGTACACGCACTCCACCCACTTACACATACGTACACGCACTTTCACGTACTAACACGTACTTACACGCACTTACACGCACTTACACGCACTTACACGCACTTACACACACTTACATGCTCTTCAACGTACATACATGTACATGCATGCACTTATCCGTACTTACACAAACTTTCACGCACTTACATGCATTGAGAAGCATTTATACACACTTACACGTACTTACATGTACTCACATGTACTTACACGCATTTACACACACTTACATGTACTTACACGCACTTCCACGTACTTACACGTACTCACACGAACTTGCACACACTTACAAACACTTACACGCACTTTCACACACTTACACGCACTTACACGCACTTATACAAACATACATGTACTTACACGTACGTACATGTACTTACACACACTTACACGTAGGTACACGCACTTACTTGCACTTGCAAGCACTTACACCCACTTATACACACTAACACGTGCTTACATGTACTTATACGTACTTTCACGCACTTAAACGGAACTTACACGCACTTACACGCACTTAAATGGACCTTATATGCACGTATACGCACTTACACGCACTTGCACGTACATACATACACTTACACGTACCTACACGCACTTACACACACTTACACGCATTTACATGCACTTAAAGACACTTACAGCCACTTAAACACACTTACACGTACTTACACAACATGCACGCACTTGCACACACTTAAACTGAACTTACACACACTTATACACACTTCCACGTACTAACTCACACTTACACGCACTTCCATGTACATAAATGCACTTCCACGTACTTAAAGGAAGGTAAACCGCATTTATGCAAGCTTCCACGCACTTACATGCACTCACATGTACATACACAAACTTACACGCACTTACACGCACTTACACGCACCTACAAGCACTTATACGTACTCACTTGCACTTACACGTACTTCCACATACTTACACATACTTATACGTACTTACACGCACTTACACGTATTACACGTACTTACACAAAAGTACACGCACGTATACGCACTTACACGCACTTACACGTACTTACACACACTAACACACACTTATACGTACTTAGATGCACTTACATGTACTTGCACACACTTGCACACACTTACACACACTTACATGCATTAACACGGACTTTCACACACTTACACACACTTACACGCACGTACACGTACTTACACGCACTTGCACACACTTACACAAACTCACACACACTTACACGCACTTAAATGCACTTACACTTATTTACACAGACTTACACGCACTTACACACACTTACACAAACTTAAACGCACTTACAGGCATTGACATGAACTTACACGTACTAACACGCACTTACACACACTTGCACATACTTATACGCACTTTCACGCACCTACGCGCTCCTACGCAAACTTATACACATTTACAGGCACTTACACGCACTTACATGCACTTACACGCACTTACACACACTTACACGAACCTACACGCAGTCACACGTGCTCACACGCAATTACTTGCACTTACACACACTTACACGCACTTACACTACATACACTCACCTACACATACTTACACGCACTTATACACACTTGCACGCAATTACACAAACGTACACGTACTTACACACATTGACACAGACGTATACACACTTACACGCACATACATGCACTTACACATTCTTACACGCACTCACACACACTGATACACACTTACACTCACTTTCATAAACTTACACGCACTTACACGCAATGACATGCACTTACACAAAATAACACGAACTTACACGAACTTAAACTGAACTTACATGTACTTACTTGCACTTGCACGCACGTACACGCACTTACATGTACTTACATGCACTTACGCGCACTTACGCAAACTTTAATCCCACTTGTGTACACTTACAAGCACTTACATGCACTTACACGCACTTACACCAACTTACATTTACTTGCATGTATTTACACACACTTAAACACACTGACACGCACTTACACGTACTTACACACACTTACACATACTTACGTAAACTTGCACGTAATTACACGCACTTACACGAACTTTCATACACTTCCACGTACTTTCACACACTTACACGCACTTACACATACTTACACGTTCTTACACGCACTTACTTGCACTTGCAAGCACTTACACCCACTTACACATGCTTACACGTACTTACACACACTTATACGTGCTTACATGTACTTACACGTACTTACATGCACTACCTTGCACTTACACATACTTACACGTACTTACACGTACTTACACGCACTTACATGCACTTACACGCACTTACATGCCCTTGCACGTACTTACACGCACTTACACAAACATACACACACGTACACACACTTACATGCACTTACACGCACTTACATGCACATACACACACATACACGCACTTATACACACTTACCCTACATAGACAAACTTAGACGTACTTACACAAACTTACACGCACTTACACGTATTGGCACGTACTTATATGCACTTACACAAATTTCCACGTACTTTCATGCACTTACACACTCTTACACACACTTATACACACATACACACACTTACATGCACTTGTAAGCACTTACACGCACTTACACGTACTTACACGCACTTTCTTGCACTTGTTAGCACTTACATCCACTTATATATACTTACACGTACTTACACACTCATACACGTACTTACATGAACTTACACGTACTTACACGCACTTACTTGTACTTACACGTACTTATATATACTTACACATACTTACAGGCACTTACAGGCACTTAAACATACTTACACACACTTACATGCACTTACATACACTTATCCAAACCTACATGCACTTACACACACTTATACGCACTTACTTGCACTTACATGCACTTGTACACACATACACGCACTAACACGTAGTAACACGTACTAACACTCAATTATACGTACTTACACGCACTTATTAACACTTACACACACTTACACAAACTTACATGTACTTACACACACTTGGATAAATGCACATGTACTTACATATACCTACGCAGACTTACACACACTTACACGCATTTACACGCACTTACATACACTTACATGCACTTACACGCACTTACATGCACTTACACATACTTACACGCACTTACATGCACTTACATGCACTTGCACAAACTTACACGCACTGACACGTACTTACACGCACTTACACGCACTTACACATACTTACACGCACTTGCACGAACTAAAACGCACTTACACACACTGACACGTACCTACAAGCACTTACACGTACTTACATGCACATACACTCACTTATACACACTAACACGCACTTACATACACTAACACGCATTTACACGTACTTACACACACTTACACGCACTTACACACACTTACACAGCCTTGCATGTACTTACACGCACCTACACTCACTTATCCATACTTACACGCACTTACACGTACTTACACGCACTTACATGCACTGACACACACATACACGCACTTACACACACTTACATACACTTACACACACTTACATGCACTAACACACACTAACACGTAGTAACACGTACTTTCACGTACTTGAAAGCACTTACACACACTTACAGAAACTTACAGAAACTTACATTTACGTATACGCACTTAAACTAAACTTGCATTAACTTACATGCACTTACATGCACTTGCACGCACTTAGACGCACTCACATACACCTACATATACTTACACACACTTACACACACTTACACACACTTCTACACACGTACACACAATTACACGCACTTATACATACTTACACAAGCGTACACGCACTTACACATACTTATGCAAACTTAAAGGCAAGTACATGCACTTACACACACTTACACGCACTTATACATACTTACACGCACTTATACGTACTTACACGCACTTACACGCACTTACATGTACTTACACGTACTTACACGCACTTGCACGCACTTACACGAATTCACACCGACTTATACGCACTTACACGTACATACACGCACTTATACTTACACGCACTTACACGCACTTACACGCACTTACGCGCACTTACATGCACTTACACACACTTACACACACTTACCCACACTTATACGAACGTACACACACTTACACACACTGACACGCACATATACGTACTTACATGCAGTTACACCCACTTACACGTACTTGCACAAACTTACATGCACTTACACGTACTTACACGCACCTATACGGACTTACATGCGCTAACACGCACATACACGCACTACCACGCACTTACATGCACTTAAACGTACTTACACATACTTACACACACTTACACGCACTTTCATGCACTTACACACACTTACACGCACTTAAATTGAACTTACACACACTTACACGTACTTACACGCACTTGCACACACTTACAGGCACTTACATGCACCTACATGCACTTACACGCGCTTACAAGCACTTACACGCACTTAAACGCACTTACACACAATTACACAAACTTACACAAACTTACATGTACTTCAACTGAACTCACACAAACGTACATGCTCTTCCACGCACTTATACGTACTTACACGCACTTACACATACTTACATGCACTTACACACACTTACACCAACTTAAACCGCACTTAAACGCACTTACACGCACTTACACGCACTTACACAAAATTACATTTACTTACATGCATTTACACGCACTTACACACACTGACACGCACTTACACGTACTTACATGCACCGACACGCACTTACAAGTACTTACACGCACTTACGCGAACTTACTCGCACTTACACGTACTTGTACACACTTACACACACTCACACCAACTTACACACACTTATACGCACTTCCAGGCACATACATACACTTACACTTACACGCACTTACACGCACTTACACGTACTTACACGCACTTACACGCACTTACACACACTTACACCCACTTATACACACTTACGCACACTCATACGAGCGCATACGCAGTCACACACACTAACACGCACTCACCGGCGACCCACCCGGTTGTTCGGTACACACTTCTTGCAGAGGTTGTCTCATCCCCCTTTCTCTGGAGACAAGCGGAGGCGGGGAGGTTGTAGTCCCTGCTAAGGGCGTGGATGGCAGGTGACCCTCCTCTGCTATCCATGACTGCTGCACTCCGCCGTGCCGCTGATAAACCGGCCCTTGATATGGCAATGTCCCGACCTCGGAGAGTCGGTGTGCTGGCGGTGGCACATTGGAAAACCACCTGGGCTCCATAGAGTCGTTGGCCTGAAGCTGGTGGGTTCCGCGTACATTTTGGCTGTGTACGCTTTCCACCTCCACGCGGTCTTGCAGCGCGTTCATGATACGCCGCCAGTGTAGCTGTTCGAGCCACTCGGTGATTCTCCGGTACTGTCCCAATGGGTCCGCGCCCGTCGATGAACTGTCAGGCGTGCGAGGTCTCCTTACTGCTCGCCTGTGTGGCCGCACGCCGCGGCAGGAAGTGGCGTACGGAAACCTGCTGCAAATGTTGCTGGTGCCGCCTCCGCGTATCTTGATACACGAAACTGGCTGCCGACATGTATGACTGAATCTGAAGGCTCGTGCAGTTCTGCTGGTAAAGAGCAAGGAACTGTCCACGTTCACCGCACCATGACACTCATACCCCCAATTTTGCAGTGCACAATACTACTTCCGCGCTTTCTGACTCCGCGTTTCCTTCTGCTCCGCGATTTTGCCGTTTGCTATTCTGCTGGTCACTCCTCCGCTACCTCTCCTGGACTTCCGCGGATGCTTTGCACCTTCTAGGTCCCAGTCATAGGCAGTGCTCCACGGCTCCCTCCTTGCCAGCACGATAGTCCGCCACCTCGTGGCCTCTGACTCCTTCGCCCGCGGAACCCCGTTCCGCGGTCGTGTGCAAGGCCGCGGAGTCGCCAACAGCACTCCTTGCCCGACTCGTGCTCCCTGGTGACGACAGCACTCAGCGGTATCCTGGGTTGCTCGCAGGAAGGGGTGGATTGAGTAGTATGTTCCGCACACACCTAGAGGATATGAATTCGTTCTTCGCGGAACAACTCCGCGGAGAGCACAGTTGCAAGTTCCTCAACTGGTGCGGATCTTAGAGGGTGGAGCGTGGGCGTAAACCAAGACCAGCACTCGCGCGGATTGATGAGACAGAAGGACTGTTAAGCTCATGAGCGGGAAATAGACTAACATTAACTAAAGTCAGAAGAGATCAGACAAAGGGGAGACAAATTTGGTCATTGGCCAGATTCGACTAGTCCCTCCGCTACACTACTACTTTATATCCACCAAAACTAGCTCTCTAAGACACCTCCCATCACTCCTTCCCTTATTTCGGATTCCACGCGGCGCGCCACACGCGCCGCGGGTCTCATCCTTGACACATACACACACACTCTTCACTACTATATTTCCTTGTTCTGCCACTACATCTTCCTCTAGTCCGCGGCTTGAACGCTTGCGATCTTGTGTTCTTCCTTGAATCTTCGTCTTCGCACGGTGCGTCCTCCCGGTCCTCCTGCTTGATTATCGCTGCCCATCTTGAGTTCTCATTGGTCGAGCTTCCCTTTGACGTTTGGTCCTGCCGTCGTGCATCTCTGCACGTCCGCCGCTTCAGCTTTTCCGCGGCTCGACCCATGTTCCCTTCTCACCGCGGATTCTCATCCTACTCTTCTTCCGTTTCCTGTTCTTCCGCGGCCATTTTTGCCTCCTGGCGGCAGCTTTTCCCGCCTCTTCTCGATTGCTTCTAGATTCCGCGCCACCCCACGCTCTACCGCAATTCTATTGCGGGAGCCAGCATGCCTTCCGCGTTCTCCGACACTCCGCGGTTCCCCTGTTATCCCCCTCCGCGGATCACTGGCCGCGGAACCTTTGTTCCGCGGATCTGTGGATGGCGGTGATTTCTCCTCCGTGGATATATCTTTTCCTCAGCGGAGAAGCAGTGGATCCTCGCCTGACAACTTACACGCACTTATACGCAGTTACACACACTTACACACACTTACCAGCATTTACACCTACTTACATGAACTTACACGCCATTACACGTACATACACGTACTTACACGCACTTACACGTACTTTCATGCATTTACACACACTTACATACACTTAGATGCACTTACACGCACTTATAGGCACTTACGTGCACTTACACGTACCTACACGCACTTACTCGCAATTAGACAAACTTGCACGCACTTACACGCATTGAGACACACTTACACGTACTTACACACACTTACACGCACTTACACGCACTTACACACACTAACACGTACTTATACACACTAACACGCACTTACACGCACCTACACGCACTTACACATACTTACATGCACTTACACACACTTACGCACACTTACACGTACGTACATGCACTTGTACATACTTACACGCACTTACACGTACTTATACGTACTTACACACACTTACACGCACTAACATGCACTAACACGCACTTACACATACTTATACATACTTACACGTACTTAAACACACTTACACACACTTATACGAACTTAAACGAACTTACACATACTCCAACTGAGCGTACACACACTTATACGCACTTGAACTGAAGTTACACGCACTTACACACACATTTACGTACTTGCACGCACTTACACGTACTTAATCGTACCTAAACGTACTTACATGCACTTACACGCACTTACACGCACTTACACAAACTTACATATACTTACATGCATTTACACACACTTACACGCACTGACACACACTTACACGTACTTACACGCACTTACACACACTTTCATGCACTTACACACACTTACACGCACTTACACACACTTACACAAACATACACGCACTTATACACACTTACACACACTTACAAACACTTACACGCACTTGCACGCACTTACACAAACTTACATGAACTTACACACACTTAGACTGAACATACACGCACGTACACGCACTTAAACTGATTTCACTCGCACTTATACGCACTTACACACACTTGCACGTACTTACACAAACGTACATGAACATACGCGCACTTAAACTGAACTTACACACACTTACACATCCTTCCACACACTTACACGCACTTACACGCACTTACACATACTGAACTGCACTTCCACGCACTTATACAAACTTAAACCACACTTACACGCAATTGCATGTACTTACACGTACCTACAAATACTTACACACACTTATACACACTTACACACACTTACACACACTTACACGTACTTACATGCACTTAAACGTACGTACACGCACTTCCATCTAGTTACACGTACTTACACGTACGTATACGTACTTACATGTACTTACACGCACTTACACACACTTACACAAACTTACACGAACGTATACATACTTAAATGCACTTAAACGCACTAACACACACTTATACGCACTTACATGCACTTTCACTCACTTGCACACACTTGCATACACTTACACGCACTAACACGTACTTACACACACTTACATGTACTTACACGTACTTACACGTACTTACACGCATTGGCACGCACTTACACGCACTGACACATACGTACACACACTTGCCCACATATACACAAACTTACACAAACCTACACGTATTCACACGCACTTACACGCACTTACACACACTTACACGCACTAACACGCACTTACACGCACTTACACGCACTTACACGCACTTGCACTCACTTGCACATACTTACACAAACTTGCACGTACTTACACACGCGTACACACACTTTCACGTACTTACATGCACTTACACGCACTTACAGGCACTTACACAAACGTACACGGACTTACACCCACTTCCACGTGCTTACATGTACTTACATGTACTTGCACACACTAACTTGCACCTACACGTACTTACACATACTTACATGCACTTACACACATTTACATGCACTTACACACACTTACACGCACTTACATGCACTGAGACGCACTTACACGCACTTACACGTACTTAAACGCACTTGCCCGCACCTACACGCACTTACATGCACTAACATGCACTTACACACATCTACAAGAACTTACACACATGTATACACACTTACACACACTTGCACCTACTAGCATGCACTAACACATACTTACACGCACGTTCACGCACTTACACGCACTTAAATGCACTTACATACACTCACACAAACATACACGAACTTACACGCACTGAAACTGAACTTTCACACACTTACACACACTTAATCTGAACTTACACGTACTTACACACACTTACATGCACTTGCACACACATACACGTACTTACACGCACCTACACACACTTACACACACTTACACGCACTTACACGTACTTACATGTACTTACAAACAATTATACCAACTTACACGAACTTATACGCACTTAACCTGATCTTGCACGCACTCACACGCACATCAACTCACTTTCACGTACTTACACACACTTACACGTACTTACAAAAACTTATACACACCTACACAAACATAAACCACACTTACACACACTTACACTCACTTACACACACTTACACGCACTTATCCAACTTATATTTACTTACACGCATTTACACGCACTTACACACACTGACACGTACTTACACGTACTTACACGCACTGACATGCACTTACACATAATTACACGCACGTACACACACTTACACACACTTAGACGCACTTTCACGCACTTACATGCACTTATACACTCTTACACAAACGTACACGTACTTAGACACACTTATACAATCGCACACACGCTTACATGCACTTACAAGCACTTACACGCACTTACACACACGTACATATACTTACACACACTTACACACACTTACACGTACTTACACGCGCTTACATGCACTTATACGTACTTACAGAAATGTACACGCACTTACACAAACTTACACGCACTTACATGCACTTACACGAACTTACACGTACTTAAACGCACTTACACCTACTTGCACGTACTTACACACACGTACACGCACCTACACGCTCCTACACACACTTACACGTTCTTACACGCACTTATATGCACTTACACACACTTACATGCACCACACGCACGTATACATACTTACACGAACTTACATAAACCTACACGCACTTACACGCACTTACACGTACTTACACACACATACACACACTTATCCGCACTTACACTACATACACGCACTTACACACACATATAGAAACTTACACGCACTTAAACGCATTGGCAGGCACTTTCAAGCACTTACACAAACGTGTACCTACTTACACGCACTTACACACCCTTACACGTACTTATACATACTCACATACACTTGCACGCACTTATACGTACTTACACGCACTTTCTTGCACTTGCAAGCACTTACACCCACTTACACACACTTAAATGCACTTACACGCACTTACTCGCACTTACACGTACTGACATGTACTTGTACATACTTACAAGCACTTACTCGTACTTACACGTACTTACATGTACTTAAATGACTTACACGCAGTTAAAGGTACTTACACGCACTCACACGTACGTATATGCACTTACACACACTTACATGCACTTACACACACTTACACACACTTACACGTACTTACATGGACTTACACACACTTACACGTACTAACACGTACTAACACCCACTGACACATACTTAGACAAACGTACACGTACTTACATGTACTTCGGCAAACTTACACGTACTTACAGGTACTTATGCATACTCATACGTGCTTGTACACTCTAACACCTACTTACACGCACTTACACACACATACACAAACTTACACGTACTTACACGTACTTACACGCACATATACGCACTTACACGCACTTACACACACTTACCCGCACTTACACGCACTTACACAAACTTACACGCACTTACACATACATACATGTACGTACACACACTTACATGACTGACACGCACTTCCACATACTTATACGCAAAGACACACACTTACATGCACTTACACGCACGTATACACAATTACACGTACTTACACACACTTACATGCACTTATACACACATACACAAACTTACACTCACTTACACATACTTACACGCACTTACACACACTTACATGTACTTACCCACACTTCCTTGCACTTGCAAGTACTTACACCCACTTACACACACTTACACGCACTTACACATACTTACACGTGCTTACATGTACTTACACGTACTTACACATACTAACTTGCACTTACACGTACTAACACATACTTACATGCACTTACACGCACTTACACGCACTTACATGCATTTACACGCACTTAAACACACTTACACAATCTTACACGCACTTACACGCACTTACATGCACTTATACACACTTACACGCACTTACACGTACTTAAATGCACTAACACGTACTTACATGCACTTACACACACATACACGCACTTACACATACTTACACACACATACATACACTTACAGGTACAAACATGTACTACCACGCACTTACTCACACTTACACGTACTTACACGTACTTACACGAATTTACAATGAACTTTCACGCACTTAAACCGAACATACACGCACGTACAGGCACTTCAACTGAATTTACACGCACTTACACGCACTTGCACCCACTTACACACACTTATACGCACCTACACGTACTCAAACATACTTACACGCACTTACATGCACTTACACGCACTTATAGAAACTTACACTAACATACGTACACTTAAACTGAACTTACACACACTTACACGCACTTCCACACACTTACACACACTTACACGCACTTACGCATACTTACATGCACTTCCATGCACTTACACGAATTTAAACTGCACTTACACGCACTTCCACGCACTTACAGTACTTACACATACTTACACGCACTTACACACACTTACACACACTTACACGTACTTACATGCACTTTCACACACTTATACACACTTACACCCATTGACATGTAATTACACACACTTACATGCAGTAACACGCACTAACACGCACTTACACGCACTTACATGCACTTAAACGCACTTACATGTACTTACACAAACTAACACGAACTTACACGCACTTACATGTACTTAAACTGAACTTACACGCACTTACACGCACTTACACATACTTGCACGCACTTACACGCACCTACACGCACTTACACACACTTACACGTACTTACAGACACTTACACGTACTTACACACGATTACACATACTTACATACACTTACACGAACGTACACACATGTACACGCACTTACATGAACTTACACGTATTTACACGTACTTACACGTAGTTACACGCACTTATACGCACTTAAACGCACTTCCACGCACTTACACGTACCTACACGTACTTACCTGCACTTACATGCCCTTACACGCACTTATACGCACTTACAAAAACGTACACGTACTTACACATGCTTACACATACATACACGCACTTACATTTACATGTACATACACACACTTATACGCACTTACATGCACTTACATGCACTTATACGCACTTGCACGAACTTACATGCACTTACATGCACTTACACGCACCTACACGGACTTACACACACTTCCACGTACTTACACGCACTACCACACACTTACATACACTTATACGGACTTACACGCTCTTATGCGTACTTACACACACATACACGCACTTACATGCACTTACATACACTTAGTAGCACTTCCACACACTTACACAAACTTGCACGTACTTACACATACTTACACATACTTACACGCACTTACATGCACTTACATGCACTTACACACATACATACACTTAGAAGCACTAACATGCACTTACACACACTTATGTGCATTTACACGTACCTACACATACTTATTCACACTGACACAAACTTACACGCACTTACATACATTGACACACACTTACACGCACTTACACGCACTTACACGCACTTACACGCACTTACACGCACTAACATGCACTTACACGTACTTATACGCACTTACACGCACCTACATGTACTTACACGTCCTCACATGCACTTCCACACACTTGCACGTACTTACGCGCACTTACACGCACTTACATGCACTCACACATACTTACACGCACTTATACGCACTTACACACTCTTATACACACTTACACGCACTTACACGAACTTAAACAAACTTACATGTACTTCAACTGAACTTACACGCACCTATACGCACATAAACTGAAGTTACACGCACGTACATGTACTTACATGCACTTGCACGCACTTACACGCACTTATATGCACCTCAACATACTTACATACACGTACACGCACTTACACGCAATTACACGCACTTACACAAACTTACATTTGCTTACATACATCTACACACACTTACAGGCACTGATACACACTTGCACATACTTATATGTAATGACACACACTTACACGTAATTACACTCACGTACACACACTTACATGCACTTACACATACGTACATACACTTACACGAACTTACACGCACTTACACACACTTACACGCACTTACACACACTTACACGTACTTACACACACTTACTTGCACTTGCAAGCACTTACATCCACTTACACACACTTACACGCACTTACACGTACTAACACGTGCTTCCATGTACTTACACGTACTTACACACACTAACTTGCACTTACACGTACTTACATATACTTACACGCACTTACACGCACTTTCACGTACTTATAGGCACTTACACGCACTTACACACACTTACACACAATTACACACAGATACACGCACTTACACGCACTTACACACACTTACATGTACTTACACGTACTTACATGCACTAACACATACTTACATGTACTTACACACACTTACACACACTAACATGCACTTACACACACATACACACACTTACATGTACTAACACGCACTTACACGCACTTACATGTACTTACACGCACTTACACGCACTTACACGAACTTAAATGAACTTAGACGTACTTAAACTAAACATAGATGCACGTACACGCACTTAAACTGATTTTACACGCATGTACACGCACTTACACGCACTTGCACACACTTATACACACTTACACGTACCTACACTCATGACACGCACTTAAATGCACTTACACGCACTTACACAAACATACACGAGTATACGCGTACTTAAACTGAACTTACACACACTTACACGCACTTTCACACACCTGCATGCAATTACACGCATTTACACGTACTGACGTGCAATTCTATGCACTTACACAAACTTAAACCACACTTACATACACTTTCACGCAGTTACACACACTTACACGTACTTACACGGAGTTACACGCACTTACACACAGTTACACACACTTACAACTGCTTACATGCACTTACACGTACTTACACGTACTTACGTGGACTTACACGTACTTACACGTACTTATACGTACTTACACGTACTTACACGCACTGACACGCACTTACACAAACTTACACGGTCTTACACACACCTACATGCACTTATACACCCTTATACGCGTTTACACGCACTTACACACACTTACCCGCACATACACGCACTTACACAAACTTGCACGCACTTATATGTACTTACATGCACTTGCACGTACTTATACGCACTTACACAAACTTACACGTACTTACACATACTTACACGTACATACACGCAGTTATACCTACATGCACCTACACGCACTTACACGCACTTACATGCACTTACATGCACTTACACGCACTTGCACGAGCTTACATGCACTTACACACACTTACATGCACCTACACGGACTTACACACACTTACACGCACTTACACGCACTACCACGTACTTACATACACTTATACGAACTTACACGCTCTTACGCATACTTACACGCACTTACACGCACTTCCATGCACTTACATACACTTAGTAGCACTTCCACACACTTACACAAACTTGCACGCACTTACACATACTTACACGTACTTACACGCACTTACATGCACTTACATGTACTTACATGCACTTACATACACTTAGACGCACTTACACGCACTTACACACACTTACGTGCACTTACACGTACCTACACACACTTATTCACACTTTCACAAACTTACACGCACTTACATGTATTGACACACACTTACACACACTTACATGCACTTAAACGCACTTACACGCACTTACACACACTTACACGCACTAACACGTACTTACACGCACTTATACGCAATTACACGCACCTACATGCACTTACACATACTTACATGCACTTACACACACTTGCACGTACTTATGCGTACTTACACGCACTTACATGCACTCACACATACTTACACGCACTTACACGCACTTACACACACTTACACACACTGAAACGTACTAACATGCACTAACACGCACTTGCACGCACTTACACACACTTACACGCACTTACATGAACTTAAACAAACTTACATGTACTTCAACTGAACTTACACGTACGTATACGTACATAAACTGAAGTTACACGTACGTACATGTACATACATGCACTTGCACGTACTTACACGCACTTATACGCACCTCAACGTACTTACATGCACTTACACGCACTTACACGCAATTACACGCACTTACACAAACTTACATTTGCTTACACACATCTACACACACTTACAGGCACTGATACACACTTACACATACTTTTATGTAATGACACACACTTACACGTACTTACACTCACGTACACACACTTACACACACTTACACGTACTTACACACACTTACACGAAATTACACATACTTACACACAGTTAGACGCACTTACACACACTTACACATACTTACACACACTTACTTGCACTTGCAAGCACTTATACCCACTTACACACACTTACATGCACTTACACGTACTTACATGTGCTTCCATGTACGTTCACGTACTTATACACACTAACTTGCACTTACACGTACTTACATGTACTTACACGCACTTACACGCACTTACACGTACTTACACACACTTACATGCACCTACACACACTTACACGCACTAACACGCACTTACACAGACATACATACACTTACATGTACTAACACACACTTACACGCACTTACATGCACTTACATGAACTTACACGCACTTACACAAACTTGTATGAACTTACATATACTTAAACTGAACATAGACGCACGTACATGCACTTAAACTGATTTTACACGCACGTACACGCACTTACACACACTTATACACGCGTACACATAGCTACACGCATGACACGCACTTACATGCACTTAGAGGCACTTACACGAACTTACAGGAACATACGCGTACTTAAACTGAACTTACGTAAACTTCCACACACTTCCACACACCTACACGCAATTACATGCACTTACACATACTGATATGCACTTCTATGCACTTACACAAACTTAAACCGCACTTACACACACTTCTACGCACTTACACACACTTACACAATCTTACACGCACTTACACGCACTTACACACACTTACACACACTTACACCTGCTTACATGCACTTACACGTACTTACAGGCACTTACTTGCACTTACACATACTTACACGTACTTATGTATACTTACACGTACTTACACGCACTGTCACACACTTACACAAACTTACACGGACTTACACACACTTACATACACTTATACGCCCTCATACGCATTTACATGCACTTACACACACTTATCCCCACTTACACGCACTTATACGAACTTACACGCACTTATACGTACTTATACGCACTTACCCGCACATACAAGAACTTACACGCACTTACACGCACTGACAGGCACTTACACGCAGTTATACGTACTTAACCCACTTACACAAACTTACACACACTTACACGCACTGACACACATTGACACGCACTAACACGGACTTCCACGCACTTACACGTACTTACATGCACTTCCACGTACTTACACAAACTTACACGCACTTACACGTACTTACATGCAGTTACACGTACTTACACGCACTTGCATACACTAACACACACTTACACATACTTACACGCACTTACACGAACTTACACGCACTTACACGTACTTACACGCACTGACCCGCACGTACACAAACTTACACGCACATATATATACTGACACGCACTTACACACACATACATGCACATGCATGCACTTACATACACTTACATGTACTTACACGCACTTACATGCACTTACACGCACTAACACGCACTTACACACACTTTCATCCACTTATCCGCACTTATACAAACTTGTACACACTTACACGCACTGACACGTATTTACATGTACTTACAGGCACTTACACATACTTACATGCACTTACACACACTTGCATAAACTTACACACACTTACACGCACTTACATGCACTTACATGCACTTCCATGCTTCCACGCACTTACATGCACTTACACGCACTTACACGTACTCACACACACTTGCACAAACGTACACGCACTTACACACACTTAAACGTACTTACACGTACCTACACGCACTTACACACACTTACATGAACGTTCATGCACATATACACACTTAAACGCACTTACACGTACTTTCCAGCACTTACATGTACTTACACCCACTTACACAAACTTACACGCACTTACACGCACCTATATGCACTTACCCGCACTTGCACGAAGTTACACGTACTTACACGTACTGACACACACTGACACGTACTTACACGCACTTACACACACTTACACACACTTACACACACTTACACGCACGTACACCTACTTACATGCACTTACACGCGTTTACACACACACTTATATGCACTTACGCGCTCTTCATCGCACGTACATGCACTAACATGCACCTACACGTACTTACCCGCACTTACAATAACTTACACGCACTTCCACGTACTAATACAAACTGACACGCACTTACACACAATTACACACACTTACTCGCACTTACACACACTTATACATACTTACACGTACTTACATGCACTTGTACACACTTACACGCACTTACACATACTTACACAAAATTAAACGCACTTACACACACTTACACACACTAACACGCACTTACATGCACTTCCACACACTTACACCTACTTTCACACACTTCCACGCACTTACACGTACTTACATGCACTTACACGCACTTATATGCACTTACACACACTTACACGCACTTACACGCTACACGTACTTGCACGCACTTACATGCACTTACACGCACTTACACACACTTACACGAACTTACACGTACTTACACGCACTAATCCGCACTTACACAAACTTACACGCACATACACATAATGACACGCACTTACACGCGCATACACGCACTTACACACGCTTACACGCACATACACATAGTTACACGCACTAAGACGTACTTCCACGCACGTACACATACTTACACGCACTTACACAGACTTACACGCACCTACGTACACTTACCCATACTTACACGAACAAACACATACTTACACGCACTGACACATACTTACACGCACTTACACACACTTACCCCCACTTACACAAACTTACACACACTTACACGCACTGACAAACACTTACACGCACGTACACCTACTTAAACGCACATACACGCACTTACATGCACTTAAACGCACTTACATGGACAAACACATACTTACACACACTTGCACGCACTTACACGCACTTCCACACTCTTACATGCACTAACACACACTTACACATGCTTACACGCACTTACACGAACTTACACGCACTTACACGTACTTATTCACACTTACCTGTACTTACACAAACGTACACGCACATATACCTACTAACACACACTAACATGTACTTACACGCACGTACACGCACTTACACACATGTACACACACTTACACGTACTTACACTATTACACGTACTTACACGCAATCACACGCACTTATTTGCATTTACATGTACTTACCTGCACTTACACAAACTTACACACACGTACACGCTCTCACACCCATTTACATGTACTTACACACACTTACATGCACTTACATGCACTTAAATGCACTTGCATAAACTTACACGCACTTACATGCACTTACACGTACTTCCATACTTCCACGCACTTACACGCACTTACACGCACTTACATGCACTTACATGCATTTACACATACTTACACGAACGTACATACAATTTAACGTACGCACATGCACTTACATGCACTTACACACACTTACACGTACTTACACAAACCTACACGCACTTAGAGGCACTTACGCGTACTTACACGTACTTACCAGCACTTACATGTACTTAGACTCACTTACACGCACTTACACGCACCTACACACAGTAACCCGCACTTACACAAAGTAATACGCACTAACACGCAATGTCACACACTTACAAACACTTACACGCACTCACTCGCACTTACACAAACCTACATGCACTTACACGTACTAACACACACTGACACACATTTACATGCACTTACATGCACTTACAAGCACTTACAAACACTTACACACACTTACATCCACATACACACACTTACACGCGTTTATATATGCACTTACAAGCACTTACACGCACTTAATCACACTGACACGCACTTACACACACTTACACACACTTACATGCACTTCCATGCACTTACACGCACTTACACGCACTTATACGTACTTACACGCACTTACACAAACTTACACGCACTTATACCCACATACACGCTGTTACATGCACTTACACGTACTTACATGCACTAAAATGCACTTCCACATACTTGCACATTCCTACACGAACGTACATGCATTTACACGCACTTACATGCACATCCACGCACTTACACGCACTTACATGCACTTGCAAGACTATACATGCACTTACACGTACGTACACGCACTAACACGTACTTACATGTACTAACACAAACTTACACATACTTACACACACTTATACGGACTTACACGTACTTACACGCACTTACACATACTTACACGCACTTACATGTACCCGACGCACTTACACATACTTCCACACACTTCCATGCAGTTCCACGCACTTACAGGGACTTACACGCTAAACTCACTTACATGCACTTACACGCATTACACGCACTTACACACACTTACACAGGCTTACACACAATTATACTAACTTATACGTACTTACACGCACATACACACACTTACATGCACATATACGCACTTACACACACTTACACACACTTCCACACACAAACATGCACTTATCCGCACTTACACAAACTTACATGTACATACACGTACTGACATGTACTTACACGCGCTCACACGCACTTACACACACTTACATGCACTTACACATACTTACACGCACTTATATGAACTTCCACGCACTTACACGCACTTACACACACTTACACAATTACACGCACCTACACACACTTACACGCATTTACACAAACTTACACGCGCTTTCACCTACTTACAAGTATTTGCACGCACTTACACGCACTTATCCCCACTTACACAAACTTAATCGCACTTATACGCACCGACACACCCTGATACGTACTTACACGCACTTACACACACTTACACGTACTTACACATACTTGCACATATTTACACGCACTTACACAAACTTACACGCACTTACACACACTTACACGCAGTTACACACACTAACACACACTTACATATACAAATACGCACTTACACATACTTATACGTACTTACACAAACTTACACGTACTTACACAAACTTACACTCACTTCCACACACTCACAAGTACTTACACGCACTTGCACATATTTACACGCACTTACACGCACTTATACGCACTTACACGCACTTATAAAATTTTCACATACCTACACGAACCTATAGGTACTGACACGCACTTACACGTACTTACACGCACTTACACGCACTTATACACACCTACACGTACTTACACGTACTTACACGCACTTACACGTATTTACACGTACTCACACACACTTACACGAACTTACATGCACTTACACACACTCACACGCACTTACACGCACTCACATGCACTCCACGGAATTACACGTACGTCCACACACTTCCACGCACTTACTGGCACTTACACGCACTAATACACACTTACATGCACTTACACGCACTTACACGCACTTATACGCTACACACAGTTACACGCACTCGCATGCACTTACATGCACTTACACGTACTTACACGCACTTTCACACACTTACACGCACTTACACATACTCAAATGCACATGTCCGCTCTTATTCCAACGTATATGCACATACATGTACTACCACACACTGACACGTCCTTATACGCCCTTACACACACTAGAAGGCACTTACACGTACTTGCACGCACTTAGACACACTTCCACGCACTTATACATACTTCCACGCACTTACACACACTTACATGCACCTACGCGCACTTACCCGTACTTACACAAACATATACACACTTACACGCACTGACACACTTTGAAACACACTGACACACACTTACATACACTTACACACACTTACACACACGTACACACACTTACACGCACTTACACCTACTTATATGCACTTACACGCACTTACATGCACTTAAATGCACTTACACGTACATACACACACTTACACGCACGTACACCTACTGAAATGCACATACACGTACTTACATGTACTTAAATGCACTTACACAGACATACACACACTTACACGCACTTGCACGCACTTATACGCACTTCCACATACTTACATGCACTAATTCACACTTACACGTACTTATACGCACTTACACGAACTTGCACGCACTTACACGTACTTACACACACTTACCTATACTTACACAAACGTACATGCACATATACATACTAACACACACTAATATGCACTTACATGCACGTACACAGACTTATACACACTTACAGGCACTTACACGCACATGCACGCACTTAAACGCACTTACATGCACTTATGCGCACTTACACACACTTACACGCACTTACACACACAAACACGCACTTATCTGCACTTGCACAAACTTACACGTACATACACGTACTGAAACATACTTACACACGCTTATACGCACTTACACACACTTACATGCACCTACACATACTTACATGCACTTAGATGCACTTCCATGTACTTACACATGCTTATACACACTTACACACACTTACACGCACCTACACACACTTACCCGCACTTACACAAACCTACACGCACTTTCACCTACAGACACGTACTTACACACACTTACATGCACTTATCCCCACTTTCACGAACTTAATCGCACTTACACGCACCGATACACACTGACACATACTTACACGCACTTACACACACTTACACGTACTTACACATACTTGTACGCATGTACACGCACTTACACGAGCTTACACACACTCTCACACACTTACACACAGTTACACGCACTTACACACTCGTACACATACAAACACGCACTTACACATACGTATACGTACTTACACGAACTTACACGTACTTGCACGCACTTATACACACTTACACGCATTTACACACACTTACAGGCACTTATACGCACTTACATGCACTTACAAACTTTCACGTACCTACACGAACCTATAGGCACTTACACGCACTTACACGTACTTACACGCAAGTACACGCACTTACAAACACCTAGACACACTTACACACTCTTACACGCACTTACACGTACTTACACGCACTTACACTCATTTACACAAACTTACACGCACTTACACATACTCAAACACACTTACACACACTCACATGCACTCCACGCACTCACACGTACGTCCACACACTTCCACGTACTTACACGCACTTACACACACTTATACGCACTTACATGCACTTACACGTACTTATACGCACTTATATGCTACACGCAGTTACACGCACTCGCATGCACTTACACGCACTTACACGCACTTACACGCACTTACACATACTTACACGCACTTACACACACTCACACGCACATATCCACACTTATACCAACGTATACGCACATACACGTGCTACCACGCACTTACAAACCCTTATACGCAGTTACACACACTTACATGCACTTACACGTACTTACACGTACTTAGACGTACTTCCACACACTTATACGCACTTACACGCACTTACATGTACTTACACACACCTACACGTACTTTCCCGCACTTACACAAACTTACACGCACTTACACAGACTGACACACACTGACATACACTGACACGCACTTACATGTATTAACACAACTTACACACACTTACACACACTTAAACATACTTACACGCACTTACACGTACTTACATGCACTTAAATGCACTTATACACACATACACACACTTGTACACACTTACACGCACTTACACGCACTTCCACGCACTTGAACGCACTTACACGTGCTTTAACGTACTTACAGAAACTTACACGCACTTGCACACACTTACACGCAGTTACACGCAGTTACACGCACTTACACGCACTTACATGTACAAACATGTACTACACATACTTGCAAGCACTTACACAAACGTAAACGCACTTACACTCAATTACACGCATTTCCACACACTTACACGTACTTACACGCACTTACATGTACTTACACAAACTTTCACGCACCTAATCGCACCTATACGCACCTACACGCATTTATACATGATTACACGCACATACACACACTTACACGCACATACATGCACTTCCACGCACTTACATGTACTTACATGCACTTAAAAAAAACTTATACGTACTTACACGTACTTACACTCACTTACACACACTTACACGCACATACACGTACTTACAAAACTTACACACACTTGCACAAACATACACACACTTACACGCACTTACATGAACTTACACGCACTTACATGCACTTATACGCACTTACACGCACTTACATGCACTTCCACACACTTACATGCACTTCTACACACATCCACACACTTAGATGCACTTACACGCACTTACACGCACTTACACGCACTTACACACACTTACACACACTTACACGTACTTACACGCACTTACACACACTTACACATACTTTCAAGAACTTACATGCACTTACACGCACTTACACGTACTTACACACACATACATATACTTACACGTACTTACATGCACTTACACGCACTTACACGTACTTACGCACACTTAAACACACTTACACGCACTGACACAAACTTACATAAACTTCAACACACTTAAACGTACTTACACGCACCTACATGCACTCATACGCACGAACACATACATACGCACACTTAAACAAACTTACACGCACTTACACGTACTTACACGTACTTACACACACTTACACGCACTTACACGCACATTCACGCACTTATACGCCATTACACGCAACTTCACGCACTTACACCTACTTACACGCACTTACACATACTTACACGCACTTTCACACACTTACACGCACCTACACATACCTACACGCACTTACATGTACTTACACGCACTTACACACACTTAGACGTACTTACACGCACCTACACGCTCTTACACTAACTTACACGCACTTACACAAACTTACACGTACATACACGTACTTACACGCACTTACACGTACTTACACGCACTTACACACACTTACACGCACTTACACAAACTTACACGCACTTACACACACTTACACACACTCACACACACTTACATGCATTTACACGCACTTACACATACTTACACACACTTACATGAACTTACACATACTTACACGTACTTACACGCACTTACACGTACTTACACAAACTTATACGTACTTACACGCACACACACAAACTTACATGCACTTCCACATATCATGTACTTCCACGCACGTCCACGCACTTACATTCACTTAAACGTACTTACACACACTTCCACGCACTTACACGCACTTATACGCACTTATACGCACTTATACGTGCTTACACGTACTTACCTGCACTTATACGCACTTACACGTACTTATACACACTTACACGCACTTACACACCCTTACACAAACCTACAAGCACTTAGACGCACTTATATGCGCTTACACGCACATACACACACTGAAACGCACTTACACGCACTGAAACGCACTTATACCCACTTACACACACTTATACGCACTTACCCGTACTTACACAAACTTACACACACATACACATACTGACACGTACTTACACGCACTTACACACACTTACACGCAATTATACACACTTACACGTACTTAGACACACTTCCACGCACTTACACGTACTTTCATAAAATTGAACGCACTTAAACGCACTTACACGCACTTACATGCATTCACACTTACACATACATACACACACTTGCACGAACTTACACGTACTTTTACGTACTAATGTGCACTTACACGCACGTACACGCACTAACGCACACTTACACGCACTTACACACCATTACACGTACTTACACACAGTTACATGTACTTACACACACGTATACGCACTTACACACATTTTCACACACTTACACGCACCTACACGTACTTACACACACTTACTTGCACTTACACGCACTTACACAAACTTACACGCAGTCACACACACTTATACGTACTTACACGTACTTACACAAACCTACACGCACGTACACATACTTACACGCACTTACACACACTTACACACACATACATATACTTACACACACTTACACACACTTACATGTACATACACGCACTTACACTTACTTACACGCACTTACACGCACTTACACGCATTTACACGCACTTACACATACTTCCATGCACTTACACAAACTTACACGCACTTACACGCACTTACACATACGTACACATACTTATGCACACTTACATGCACACGCACTTACACCCAATTATACGAACTTACATACACTTACGCAAACTTACACGTACTAATACACACTTACACGCACTTATACACAGTTATCCACACTTACACCAACGTACACGCACTTGCGCTGACTTACACGCACTTATATGCGCTTACACGCACTTACATACACTTTTATATACTTTTACGTACTTACACGCACTTATTCACACTTACACATACTTACATACACTTACACGCACTTACACACACTTACACCTACTTACACACAGTTACCCGTACCTAGATGATCTTACACACACTTACACGTACAGACACACATGAATACATACTTACACGCACTTTCAAACACTCATACGCACTTGCACGAACTTACACACACTTATACGCACTTATACGTACTTACACGCCCTTCCACACTTCCACGCACTTACACGAACTTACACGCATTTACACGCACTTACACAAACTTACACGTACTTTCATGCACTTACATACAATTACACACACTTACATGCACTAACACGTACTTACACAAACTTACACGCATTTAGATACATTTACACGCACCTACACACACTTACCCACACTTACACAAATTTACACGTACTTACACGTACTGACACACACTTACACGTACTTACTCTCACTTACACGAACTTACACGCACACTGTATTGACACGCACTTCTAGCACTTACATGCACTTCCACATACTTACACGTACTTACACACACTTACA
This sequence comes from Penium margaritaceum, assembly GCA_023375785.1. NCBI lineage: Eukaryota > Viridiplantae > Streptophyta > Zygnematophyceae > Desmidiales > Peniaceae > Penium > Penium margaritaceum. The sequence goes on from SZWC01004367.1 coordinate 52,714, forward strand.
CGCACTTACACAAACTTACACGTACTTACACGCACTTACACGCACGTACACGTACTTGCATACACTTGCACAAGCTTACACGCACTTACATGTACTTACATGCACTTATACGTACTTACACGCACTTACACGCACTTATACGCACTTCCACGCACTTACACAAACGTTCACGTACCTACACACACCTACACATACTTACACGTACTAACACACACTTACATGCCCTTATACACACTTACATGCACTTACACACACTTATACGCACTTACACACACTTGCACACATTTACATGCACTTACACGTACTTAAACAAACTAAGACACACTTACACCCACTTACACACACTTACACGCACTTACACACACTTACGCGAATTTAGACACACTTACACGCACTTACATGTACTTACACAAACTCTCACGTACTCATACGCACTTACACGTACTTACACGCACTTACATGCACTTCCACGCACTTATACACACTTATACACACATACACAACTTGCACGCACTTACATACACTTACACACACTTATAAAGACCTACGCGTACTTACACGTACTGTCACACACTTCCATGTACCTACACTTACTCATGTGCACTTACGTGCACTTACACACACTTACACGGACTTACACGCACTTACACGCACTAATACGTACTTACACACACTTACATGCACTTACACAAACTTGCATGCACTTTCACATACCTACACGCACCTACACGTACTTACATGCACTTACGTGTACTTACACGCACTTACATGCACTTACACGCACTTACATGCACTTACACATAGTTATACGCACTTACACGCACTTACACACACTTACATCCACTTACATGTACTTACACGCACTTATACAGACATATGTACAATTCCACACACTTATACGAATTTAGACGCTCGTACACGCACTTACATGTACGTATACGCACTTAAACGCACTTACTCACACTTATGTGCACTTTCACGCACTTCCACACACTTACCAAGAACGTACACATACTTACACGCAATTACACGCACTTACACACACTTACATGAACGTACATGTACTTATGCAAACTTTCACACACTTACACGTACTTACACACACTTACACTCACTTGTACGTACTTACATACACTTACCCACACTTACATGCACTTACATGCACTTATACGTACTTATACGCACTTACACAAACTAACACGCACGTACACGTACTTACACGCGCTTATACACATTGACATGTACATACACGCACTTACACACACTTACACGCACTAATAGGCACTTATACGCACTTACAGATTTACACACACTTACACACACTTACGTGACATACACGCACGTACGTGCACTTCTATGCACTCACACGAACGTACACGCATTTACACGCACTTACACATACTTACACACACTTACACGCACTTGTGCACACTTACATGCACTTACACGCACTTACACATACTTTCACAAATGTACACACACTTATGCACAATTGTACGCACTTACACACACTTACAGGAATGTACACGCACTTACGCAAACTTACACGTACGTACACACACTTACAAACACGTACATGCACTTTTATACACCTTTACACACTTACGCGCACTTCCACACACTTACACACACTTACACGCACTTACACAAACTTACACACACTTACACGTACTTACATGCACTAATACACACTTACATGCACATACACGCACTTACATGCACTTACACACACTTACACGTACGTACACGCACTTACACGTACTTATGTATACTAACACACGCTTACACATACGTATCCACACTTACATGAACGTACACACACTTATACGTACTGATACGCATTTGCACACTCTTACACACACTTACACGTACTTACACACACCTGCACAAACTTACATGCACTTACACGTACTTATACGCACTTACACACCCTTGCACACTTCCACGTACTTACACACACGTACACGTACTTTCACACACTTACACACACTTACACACACTTAGATGCACTTACACGCACTTACATGTATATATACGCATTTACACGCACTTACATGCACTTACATGCACTTACACAAACTTACACACACTTACATGCACTTACATGCACTTACACGTACTAACACTCACTTACACGCACTTACACAACCTTGCATGCACTTACACACACTTACACGCACCTACACGTACTTCTCCGTGCTTCCACAAACTTACACGTACTCACACGCACTGACACGCACTTACACGTACTTACACGTACTTACCCGCACTTACACGAACTTACACACACTTACGCGCACTGACACGCACTGATACGCACTTACATGCACTTACACACACTCACACATGCATATACACACTTGCACGCACTTACACACACTTACACGTACGTACACGCACTTACATGACTGACACGTACTTACACGCACTTGCACGCACTCACACGCACTTACATGCACTTACACACACTTCCACGCACTTGCACGCACTTACACGCACTTACGCACAGTTAGACAAACTTACACACACTTACACGTACTTACACAAACGTACACGCACTTACACGTACTTACATGCACTAGCATGCACCTACACATACTTACACGTACTTACACTAATGTACACGCACTTACACGCACTTACACACACTTACACGTACTTACACACACTGACATGCACTTGCACACACTTACACAGGCTTACACGCACTTCCATGCACTTACACGCACTTACACGCACTTACACTCACTTACACGCACCTATACGTACATACACATACTTACACAAACTTTCACGCACCTACACGCACCTACATGTACTTACACGCACTTACACGTACTTACACGCACTTACATGAACTCATACACACTTACACGCACTTACACGCACTTACACGCACTTACACGCACTTGTACACACTTACATACACTTACATGCACTTAAACAAACTTACACACACTTGGACAGACTTACATGCACTTACACACACTTATCCACACTTACACAAACGTACACACACTTACACACACTTACATGGACTTACACAAAGTCACACGCACTTACACGTACTTGCACGCTCTGACACGTACTTACACGCACTTCCATGCAATTACACGCACTTACACGCACTTACATGGCTTGCACACCCTTACACGCACTTATACACACTTACACACACTTACACAAATGTACACGCACTTACATGCACTTACGTGAAGTTACACGCACTTATACACTGTTACACGCACTTACACCTACTTACATACACATACACACACTGATACGCATTTACACGTACTTACACGCACTTACACACAACTACATGCACGTAAACGCACTTACACGCACTTACACGCATTTCTGATACCCCCAATTTTGCCGCACAATGCTCTCTTTCCGCTCTCTCTGGTTGCGCTCTCGGCTAGCTCCGCATTTCCGCCGTTCCGCGGTTCCGCGGTGCACGTGCTCAGTGGTTCTCCCCTGCGTCTCCTGGTCTTCCGCGGATGCCTCCCACCCTCAGGACTCTACGTGTGGGTAGTGCTTTGCGGCTCACTCCTTGCCGACACGAGAGTCCGCCACCTCGTGGCCTGTGACTCCTTTGCCCGCGGAACCCTGTTCCGTGGCCGTGCGCAAGGTCGCAACGTCGCGGGCAGCACCCTTCACCCTACTTGCGTTCCTTGGTGGTGATGGTTTCTAGCGGAGGTCTTATTGAACCCGAGATCAGAAGTGGAGCTACCAGTAGGACAGACATACACCCAGAGGAGGAGAACTTGTCCTCCGTGGAGTGCTTCCGCGGAGCATGCTCTTCCTGTTCCTCAGGCACGGCGGATCTTAGATAGGAAGCTGGAGTGGAGGTGGGAACCTGATTGATAAATGCATGGATCAAGAATGCATGAGGCGGTAGTCGGGATCTGATTGAGTCAGAGCTTGAGTCTTTCAGCTAGAAACATGCTTTCATTAAGGCAGATAGTTCAAGCTCATATCAAGAACACCTCCTCTGGTCCCTCCGCTACACAACTACTTTATACTCTTGGCTATCTAAGTCTCCTCCTACAAAACTCTTTTCCTCTACTTTGGAATCCGCACGGTGCGTTACCCGCACTGCGGGTCTCGTCCTTGATCACACAACAGGCTACTTCTTCTACGTTTCTCTGCCCTACTACTGCTTCTTCTTCTACTCCGCATCTTAGATGCACGTGGTCTCGTGTTCTTCCTTGAATCTCTGTCTTCACGCGGTGCGTCCTCTTGGCCCTCCTCCTTGATTACCGCTGCCAACCCTGGGCTCTCATTGGCCGAGCTCCTGCCACCCTCTTTGTGACCTCCATTATTGCCGGCGGATGTCTTGCACGTCCAATGCTCCTGCTTCACCCCCACCTCTCTACGGCTTGGCACATGTTTTCCTTCCACCGCGGAATCTCACCCTGCATATCGCGCCCCTTCTCGCCTCCTCCGCGACAATTGCTTGCAATAGCCGTAGAGAAGCCGCCGTTGATTGTGTGTTCCCTCGCGACAACTTTTCTCGCTTCTCCTCCTCCACCGCCACTGGGTTCCGCGCCACTTCACGCTCTACCACAACCTTATTGCGGGAGCCAGCATCCCTTGCGCGTCCTTTGGTGCCCCGCGACATCGCGTTCATCCTCCTTTGCGGATCAGTGGTCGCGGCCCCCTCTTTCCGCGGACATGTGGACCGCGGCGACTTCCTTCCGCGGATCCACCTTCTTCCCAGCAAAGGTGCGGTGGATTTCCGCCTGACACTGATGCCCCCAACCCCCCCCCTTTTCAAGACTCTGTCCCAGAGTCTTGTCAGCGCAGCAGGCGCGTGAACTTCCCTTGGGGACCCGGCCAATGCCGTTGTTGGCAAGGGCGAAAGTACGTCTCTACCTCCCCGCCCTCACGTTGATGTTTTACGGAGCACTCCCGATGCTCATACAGCCGGCACCCCTCGCATCGGGCTCCTACAATGATGTCATCCGCACCCAGTCTTCTTTTGCAGAAAGAGAAGTGCGGGATCCGCTCATACGTCCTACAACTGGTGCAGCGGTATACCATCTGCCCTTCCTCATTCCTCCCCACATCTGTGGCACACTGCGCGTGGGCCCATCCTCCGCAGTGCTCACAGTGGCATGTCGTCCCCGTGACGATCCCCATGCATCCGTTTCCGCAACAACGCAGCTTGGAGTTTTCCGCTCCCCAATCTTCTTTTTTGGGCTGAGCGAGGCATCGGTGGCAGGTCCACACTCCTTCCTTGCCCCTCTTGCTGCACCGCTGGTGGCACATCTGTAGGCACATGCCACATCCCTTCCCGAACTCCGCCATCCCTTCCCTGCAGGCAGCGCATGCAAGTTCTCGCGTCTCCGCGATGAAGCTGAGGTAGCAGTGTGTCTTAGGGAGCTCATTGCCCACACATTGGTGACACTGGCCCTTCTAGGCAGAGCTGCCCGCCACCAGGCATTTGTGGTGTGCAGACCTTGTGCATACAGAACACCTTTCCCCATCATGCATCGTCTTTATGCATGTGGGACATGCCGCGGATTGATGCCCTTCCTCTCCCGGTATCTCCTCTTCCTCCGATTCTTCCTCTTCTTCCTCCTCATTCAATCGAGGTGCTTTGCACACACCTCGTTGCTTCTCAATGTCCTCCCTGCACATCTTGGACACCGCAGCCCCACTTCGCCCTCCGCGCCCATTGCGAGGTGGTGCCAGGCAGCCAGTGCAGATTTTGCGGAGGCATCCACCACAATCCTGCACCGCCACTCCCCACCATTGGCCGCATTGGGCACATTTCTTGTCTTCTAGCTCCTTCCTCCTTCTCTCCTCCGCCGCGACTCGTCCCTCCGCCTACCACTGCCTCATCGTGGCTCCGGAAATCGTGCGCGGACCTTTTCTTTGCTCAGGGGGGCCCTCCTCTTCTTCCTCTTCTTCCTCCTCCCCCTCCTCCTCTTCTGGGTTCCATCTTCCACGGGATGGTGCTCCCCCAGCGACGGGTCCCGCTCCTTCTTCCTCATCCCGTTCCTTCGCAGCCTCCTCCTCAGCTGCCTCCATCAGGCACCGCAAGCAGGTGCGGTTTCATCCGATGCAGGTTTTGGAGATTCCGCCAGCACACTGGTGTGCGGGATTTCCGCACACCCGGCATACCACTTTTAGGTGTGGCTCAGCAGGGAGATCTTCTCCGCACCATACGCACGGGCCCGTGTAGTTAGCCAGGGTCATGGGGCTCATCGGCAACCTGGTCCGCTTTAGTGCTTTCTAGGATTGCTCCTGGGCTACCCCCGCTAAGGTTTGCTCGGGCTGTCGCTCGAGCCTACCTTCAGGCTCCTCTCTCTTCCTTCGTTCCTGCTGCTCCCTCTGTTTGTGCCGCCTCTCCTCCCGCTGCTCCAGCTGCTGCTCCCGTCGCGGTTGCTCTCGCCATTGTTCCTTCCTCACCTCCTCCGCAGCTAGCTCGCGGACATCGGACTCTTCCTCCTCCACCTCCTCTGGTTCTTGGCTCCATTCGTGCTCCTGCTGTGACACCTGCTTCTCACAGACGTCCAGCACCTCCTCCGCTGTCGATCCCCGTGAGCCATTCTGTTGTCTTAGAGGCGGTAGGTGATCTCCTGTCCCGGAGATGTACGTTTGCCACGCTGGTGGCAGCAGCACGAGCTCCATGGCCGGATAGCTGCGGTCGTTGAACCCTTTCGGCCCCTCCAACCACACTTGCCTTGCATTGACGCTGGCCACGCGGTATATATCTCGCGGCTCTCTGGCCTCTCGCCCCGCATTGTGGAAGGGGCGGAGGTACACCAAGTGGCCCTCTTTGATGGGTCCATGGTTTAGCCGTCGGTTGGCTGCATCATTTTCGCACCAGGCAGCGACAGAACCCCCCAACCGCGCCTCTGCTAGCATGGCTTTCGTCCTTTCACAGCACTTGCGGAACCATTCCCTGACCTCCCTGTCCTTCTACTCCTCCGAGCGCTTCTCTTGTTCCGCCGGCGCAAGTGGTAGCCTCAGCGGCTTTTGGGACATGCCCATCGCCGCCCGCAGTGGCTGACCGAAGAGCAACATGTGGGGTGAGAAGGAAGTTGCACGGCTGGGTGTAGTGTTGATGAAATGCACCGTCCTCTTCAGCTTCTCCGCCCAGCTGCTGCCCTCTGCGATGGCCACTACTCGCTCCAGTATCTCATGAACCCGCTCCATCTATCCAATGGATTCTGGCCTGTACCGCCTGAAGTGTATGTGGCGGATCCCCCATTCCTCCAGCTCCTCTCTGAAGGCCTCCATGAATTTGGTGCCGTTGTCGCTGTGTACCACGCTGCATCCACCAAAGCAATAAAAGATCTCCTCACGGATGAACCTTGCCGTAGTGGTAGAGCTCTTGTTGGGCACAACGCGGATCCAGGGGAACTTCGTGAAGTGGTCCACCGCCGCGATCCAGTAACGGTTGCCTTGGTCGCGGTGCACGCGGGGGCCTTGGAAGTCGATGATAATCTTCTCCAGCGGCTCGGCGATGGGGGAGGGTTGGAACAGCGGCTGGTCCCGTGGTGTGATCTTCCGCGCTCACTCGCAGGGGGCGCAGTGCTGCACCACCTCCTTGATGAGGGCCGCCAGATTTGGCACATGGATGATGGGCGTGAGGCTGTCCTTTAGCGTGTCGGTGTGGTGATGGCGGTAGTAGGCCTCCACCACCGCCCTCTGCAGCGTGGGCGGGGGCACCCACAAGACGCGCGGAGTTAGTCTCCAGAGGCGGCCATCCTCCCACGCACAATGCTCACACAGACGGGCCAGGTCATCCTTCTTCCTCCGGTTGAACTCTACGCCCAGCCGTGTCTCGAGATCCACGTACACCTTCTGCGCCTCCGCCTTTTGCTTCTCCTTGCTGTTGGCGCGGAGAAGGATGTGAGCGGTCTGCCAGATCCGCCAGTCCTGCGTCTCCATGGGCCCCTTCCTCCCCGCTTTTTCTGCCCCTGCTTCCCCCGGCTTTCGTTTTGTCTCCGGCACTCTTGCCGGCAGTCCGCGTGCTCGCCTCTCATCCTGCTCCGCTTTCATCACCTCAAACTTCTTGCGGTTGTCCTCGTCGTAGACCGGCGGCTCTCTGTTCCACGAATACCGTGCAGGAAACAGCCAAAGGATTCCAACCGCTTGAGGTTCCCCTTCATCCCACTGGTATTGCAGCCTTGTTTTAGTGGGGCCACTAGGTCTCGTCTACCGCGTCCGCCAACGCGGTTCAGCTCAATCACCTCCTCCTTTTTCTACGGGGCTGCTCCCGGGGCCCGTAGTAGTCCTTCACTGCGTGTGATGGGTTGCTCCTCTTCTGAATCTCCTAGTGATTGAGTGATCTCAGAGACCACCATCACCGCCACCTCTTTCTCCGTGCGTCCTCTCTTTTTTGCCCCTTTGCGGGCGACTGCTACAGCGGTTTCTCCCAAGATGGGCCGTAGTGAAGCCGGAACCATGTCCGCTGGCATCTGGACCTTGTAGAAGACTGCCATCAGGAGCTCTGCTCCTTGCGCGGCCTCCTGCTGGGCTTGTGCCAACTGTTCCGGAGTAACGCTCGAGCTGGAGCCTTCATGTGTACAAGGCGGTTTCTCCCTCCGTGGCTCCGCAACCGCAACCTCCTCCACCTGCCGCTTTCCTTTTGGGACAGGAGTGGTTTCCTCCGGGAAAGTCTGCTCCGGCTCTTCGCTTTGGCCGGTGTCTGCTGCCGGTGATGCTGCTCTGGTCTTTCTTAGCATTACTGTTGCCTTTCGCACTACCGCCGCCGCTCGGGCCTAGAGTTGTGCCTTCCGCCGGAAGGAGCCAGCGGATGGCTCCGGGCGCTGGCGCTTGGCACTAGCGTTGTACCTCTTCCCCATATGCTCTTCTTCTTCTAGTGCTCCATGCCTCTCTGTTGCTCTAGCTATTGTCGTTTCCCTTACTGTCTCTGCCATTGTACTAACTGCTCCTGCTCCGGCCGCCTCCGCGGCTGCATGTATTGTTGTCGCTACCTGTGCCTCTCTGGCTGCTGTTGCTACTTTGCCACTGTCACTGCTGCTGCTGCTACTGCTACCTCCTCTGTCGCTGCTGTCCTTGCCTCCGCTGCCACTACTACTACTTCTTTTGCTTTGCCGTTGCTTCTGCTGTCGCTGCTGCTACTACCTCTGCTTCCGTAGCTGCTGCCAGTGCTTCTGCTTCCACCATGATTTCCCTTATGAGCTGCTTCGTAGCTTCCGTATCTGCCTTAGCCACCGCTTCCCGCTCCTGGACCAATCAAGCCTGTGTTACCGCGAACTTTGTGGCCGCCCGTTCCACTTTGGCTGCCTCCTCCTCCCATGCTTTCTGCAGGCGTTCTTGCATCTACTGCAATTGGGGGGTGGATTGGGTGTACCCACGGGCCTCTTCCACCTCCGCGTCCCTCTTGCTCTTGTCTTCCCAGCATATCTTCGCCGCCTCCTTGGCCCAGTGCCGCACCTCTTGTTGCTTGAGACGCAGTCCCTTTTCTTGCACCACAATCCACTGTCCTTTCGCAACCGCTGTCGCCACCCTGGTGCGTATCACATTCTGGAGCGTCAGCGTCCAACACTTTTCCATAGCCTCCATCCAGCGTCCCCCAGGCACCTGAGTGTCAACAAGCCGCGATCGCTCCTCATACGGGTACTCAACACTCCACTTGGCGTAGGTGAGGCTGAGCAAGTATCCCCACCTCCACTCATCCGTCGCGGATCTTCGTCGTGGTGCCTTCGCCGATCCGGGTGCCTGGTCGTTCACGTGTAGACAATGAAGGCTCTAGCTCGTTCCTCTAGCAGATGCACGTAAAATATCTCCGGACTGCTCCGCTCATCCCTCCAAACCCTGTTCCACCATACTTGAGCGGCCTCCAGTGATAGATCCGGCCGCTCGGTATCCAAGAGTTCCGCGACACCTGTCATGTCACTAGCCAGCCCTGGTTTGATGCTCAGGATGTCCCGCAATGCCAAAACAAGGCGTTCTGCGCCTGCTATTTCCAGCTGTTGCACCTGCCTTTCATGCAGTCCGAGGGCTAGCGCCCCTGTTGCCGCTCCCTTTAGCACCACCAGCCACATTTTGCCGAACAATGAATCCGCGAATTCTACGCGGATCACTTCCGGAATCTGCGTGAACAGTTGGAGCATGACGCTGTCCACGAATTCAAACAGCAAGGCTTCCTTGGGCTTCTCCCCGCTATCCCTTAAGCTTTCTTTGAGGTGCATCCTTGTCCCTTCCAACATCGTTCATATGCCCAGCAAGGGACGTGCGGGTTGTTGGGTTGGGCTACCGCGCGAGGTCGGCGGCGAGTGGGAGGGCGCCGTCGTCGCCGCAGAGGGGACTAGGGCTGTCAGTGCCCTGGCCTCATCTCGTGGGCTTGGTGTCGGTGTAGCGGCTGTTCTTGCCGCTGCTTTCATTGCTCTTGTCGCGGGCTCCGTGCGCCTAAGGGCACGCATTGGTGGTGTGCTTGTAACTGGGCTGTGTCGCGATGAGCCTGTCGATCTTGCCACAGGCGACGTGGCTTGTGTTGATGTTCCTTCCGTGGGGCTGGACCGCGGTGGGATTACCGCTGCCAGTGTTGGGGTTCGTGTCAGGGTCGTCCCTGCAGCGGGGCTGGGTTGCCGTGAGGCCGCAACCGCTACTGGCATGGCTGTCACTGGTGTTGGAGGTGTTCTTGCCACAGGGCCACGTCAGGACACACCTGTCGCGGCCTTGTGTGATGCTGGTGTCCTTGTGTTCTTGTCGTGGGACCCGGCCGCGGTGAGGCCGCTACCCCCGCTAGTGGTATTGGTGTTCGTGCCGGTCCGTGTCCCGCACCCGAGTTAAGAGCAGGGCGACGTAGCTGCCGTCGGGAGGGCCCCCCCCCCCCCCCCCCCCGACGGAGGCATGGTCCCCGTGCCTTGGTTGCGTGCCATGTCGATGGTTCCGCTGGCGAGAGCCCAGCTCCGCGCAATGCGGCGAGTGTGTCGAGTGCCGGTGAGAGCTCAGTCGAAGGTGGGGCGGAATGGGCAAGGAGATGGTTGATGTAAAATGAGGAGTGGAGTGAACAATCGAATGCCGGAACTCGAAATGAGACCGAGGATGCCCGCACCCATTAATATATCCACTTCACGTGGCGCGAGCCAGTCCGCTGCGAGGAAGATGTCATACGTGCGGACATCGCAAACTTGGACAGTGTGCGCCGCATGTACATTCGCCACCTGAATGGGAAGGCCCGTGATTTGTCCGAGCGGCGCGTCAATGTCCCTAGTGGAGATGGAGAAGCGGAGTCGAGTGGGCTGGATGAGGTGCTGCATGTGGAGCGAACGGACCATCCGGAGCACGATCGTGGTGTGTGTGGCACTGGTGTCCACGATGGCCACGAACTTGCGTCCGCATATCCACACGTAACACCATGCCACATGGACCTCAGAGGACGCAGGCGGTCCAGGGGTGAGGGCCGCGGGTGAACAGGTGCGTGAGGCACGTGCGGCGGCATCACGAGCACTAGAGTGAGTGAGGAGGATGCATCTGGATAGAAAGCGGATGCCGGTCATGCTGTCTTGCGTGCATGAGAGGCGGATGCCAAGAGGGGAAAGGGAGGGATTGTGACTGGTGAAGAGGGTGCAGAGACCTTCTGCGGACTCAGGGGAGTGAGGAAGGAAGTCTACCAGGATGAGAGGATGGCGGTTGTTGAGGAGTGGGGTAGCAGGAACATGGGTGTGCGCGTTGCTTGTGGGGCAGGTCTGTGGTGTAGTAGCGGACGGTCACGAGATTCGCGGGGGTGCATGTCGTGGGGGAAGATGGGGTGTGATCTCCTCCAGTGTCCAACCGCGGATGGTGGGGTGTTACCTACAAGCAAGCTGGAGTCCAGACATGGAGAGGGTATGTAGGGTCTCCGCGAGTGCTGACTCTGCGGTAGGGTCGAGTTCATTCAGGAGTTCCAAGGCGACCTCCTGTTCCTCCTCATCAAATTCTCGTGCCACTCCCTCCCATTGCGCTTCAGTATTTGGTGGTGGCGCCATGACACCAGGGATATGCTTTGCGCCATCCGGAGGTGCCTGGTCTGGTTCTGGCCAGTCATGGCGCGGAAGTCGGCTCAGGGCATCCGCGTTGCGGTTGGCAACCGCAGGCTGGTACTTGATCTTCATGTTGTAGCCCTGCAGAAGGAGTGCCCACTTGGCTAAAACACCCTCATGGTTCTGGGTGGTGACAAGCCATTGGAGAGCATGATGGTTCGTGAAGACCGTGAATGGCTTGCCATTCTTTATGTAATCACGGAAGTGTTGGAGTGCCCAAAGGACAGCCATGCACTCACCCTTCACCGGCGGGTACTTCCGCTCTTCTTCTGTGAGAGCACAACTGGCGTACGCTATCACCTTTTGGGTTGGTTCCTGCACTGTTTGAGATAGGACAGCGCCCAGCCCGTCCCGCGACCAGTCAATGGTGACGGAGAATGGGAGGTTGAAGTCGGGGAATTCGAGCATGGGTGCCGTAACTTAACGGTGCTTTATTTCCATCCAGGCGTCCGCGCATTCCGATGTCCAGTCAAATGGGACATCTTGGTGTGTCAACTCATGGAGTGGCTTGATGATACGTGCATGGTCGCGGATGAACTTCCGGTAGAAATAGACAAAGCCGAGGAAGATTTTGACTTGTCTCGCAGAAGTGGGCTGACGCCACTCCTGCATTGTCGCAATCTTCTCTGGATCAGTCTTGATGCCATCCGCACTCATCACAAATCCAAGGAACTCCATTTCCGCAGCTTCGATAGAGTACTTGGCTGCCTCAATCTTGAGGTTAGCCTTCCGCAAGGCAGCCAAGAAAGCAGCTAGGGAGGAGAACAGGTCCTGGAAGGTGTGAGCCGTGACCAAAATGTCGTCAATGTAGCAACTGACATTGGGGATGCCGTTGAGGGTGGAGTCCACGACCCGCTGAAATGTCGGGCTGGCATTGCGGAGTCCACGGGGCATGCGCGGGAATGCGTATAGTCCCTCTGGCGTCACGAACGCGGTCTTGGCAATGGAGTCTGGGTGCATAGGGACGGCATTTAAGGCAGCCTTCACGTCGAGCTTTGGGAACCATCCACGACCCTGTTGTCGCTTCTGTATGTTGACAATCATTGGTATGAGGTACGCATACTCCTCGGTTACACGGTTGAGGTCACGGAAGTCGACGCAAAATCGCTTCGACCCATCCCGTTTCCCCACGATGACCAAGTTGGCACGCCAGGGGCTGACGATGGGGACGATCACTCCTTGCGCCTTGAGTTCTGCGAGCCCCTCTGCAATGATCCTTTCCTGCTTAGGGAGGATGTGCCGCACTTTCTGTTTCGTGGGCGCGGAATCCTCCGTGGAGATTACGTGGAATGTTTCCACAGCCCCAAGATCAACTGTGGACCCAGCGAAGATGTCCGCAAATGCGTCCAGCAGGTTGCACAAGTCCTGCTTTTGTGTGGGTGAGAGTCGTGCATGGAGCATGTGGTCCCATCGCGGAGGTGGTGGTGGCGTTGTTTCGCGGAGTGGATAGAACTTCTCCTCCTCTTTGAGTGGAAGGCGAGTTCCAAATCCTCGCTGTCCCCTATTCCATGATCCCAGGAGATTTTTCTGTACTCGAGGCTTGGTGGACTCTACCGCGAGTTCCTGCCACTCGCCAGCTGAGACCTGTTCCGCGTCAAGCACACCCACTCGGAGGGGATGTAACCTGTCTGCGTGGGCCTGGGTGTCCTCTGCCGCAGCATCCAAAATAGAAAAGGATTCGCCACCGGTAACCGGTATTGCCACCCTGTTAGCAATGGTGATGGGGCAGTACGTATCCTCCCCGGACACGGCGCTGAGTTGCATGATCCACAGGGAGAAGAGAAGGTTGGCCTGCCGCGGTACCAGGTAGTCCATGCCCAGGAGCACGTCATACGTCCGGGCTCGCATAACCTGGACATTCACTGGCTCATGAAGGGAGCCCATCTCAATGGGTAAGCCGTGAACCTCTCCGTCCTTGTAATCCATTCCACCGGCGGAGTTGGTGAAGAGTCGGCGCGTAGGGAGGATGCGGTCTGCTCATTCGGCCACCAGGAGGACGCGGAACGCCACTGTGGTGTGGGTGGCTCCCGTATCGATGATGGCCAGGAACTTTATTTCGCACATCCAAATCACAAAACAGGCGACCTCGCAATGGTTGTCGTCCGGACACAGTGGTTCCAAGGGCTGTGGTGCCCATCCCCATTCTCCCCCCGCACGACTTTATGCCAATGATGTCTCGGGCACCGCACGGCGGGTGTTCTGTGTGCTGCGTGTAGGCGTGGTACAATCGAGGGAGATGCCCATAGCTTGGAGGCGTTGATTGGCCCTTGCAAACTCCTCCTTCGGTCGTGGTGCAATCTCGGGATGAATGCGAAGGAATTCAAAGAAGTTGACTTCCGCAATGGAGGTGGTAAAGAGGCGTTGGACGGGGTCAATGCTTCTCTCTACGACTGCTGAAGCTACGCTGGGTGTCTGTAAAGATAGGGCAGGTGGCTTCTCCCCCATGAGTGGTGGTTTTGCCTGTCGTCGTTTCTTCGGCACGACGGTGCGATTAACAACTGCCTCCCAGAATCGCTACTCCACGGCCTCTGCTTTGCGCCTCAGATCCACCTGTACCCTGGCTGCCAGCTGTAGGTCCCATCCGCGCAGGCCCAGTTCTTGAGCTCGCGCGATGAGAGTCGTCTCTTTGGTACCGGGAGGCACTTATGTGGTCTCATCCTCCGCCATTGGTAGTCCCAAGTTGACGTTGCGAGCTTCGCTCATAGGGTTCGCGGATGCCTGTGGGTTAGGCAGAATTCCTTGTGCGCCTGGGGCAGTCTGGGGTTGATGATCTGTTGCTTGTTGCCCAGCTTGCGTATGCTGCTGATGCTGTTGGGCCTGCCATGGTTGCTTATGATACCGCTGCCATTGATGCACCATTGGGTCCTGTCGCATGGGGTCAGTGCGCGGAGCACCCTATTGTTTGCGCAGGCATTTTCGAGCAATATGCTCCAAGCTCTGGCAGGTGTAACACGCCTTCAGCCTGGGTTGAGAGGCGTGTGTCACTGGTGCTGGAGTGTGTGAGTCTCCGCCTTGATGCTGCCGCGTGGAGTGCTGCCGCATAGAAATAGCCGTGGCGTCCTGCACTGCATCCTGCAGGGACTGGTAGCGCTCACGGATCATCAGACTACTGATCTCATCGGGGAGCGCGCGGATGAGGTTCTACAGTAGGACCCACAGCGGCAGTCCTTCGCGTTGAGAGCTCTTTCCGACTGATGTCCAAGTGATGAACTGATCCAAAAACATGTGAATGCTGGCATCCTTTCGCATGACCTCCTTTTCAATTTTGCAGAGTGCCTCTTTCTTGGTCAGTTGCTTCAAACGCTCAATCAGCGCATTGCCGAAGTCCTCGAAAGAGCTGAACGGTGCTCGCGCATTGTACCAGTCCTCCGCTGCACCCTGCAGGTGGAGTTCCGCGGTGGCCAGACAAAGATCTGGTGGGATCCGCCCTATGCTGGCATGTATTGTGATCTGATTCAGCCAGGTCCATGGGTCCTTCTGAGGGGTTCCCTTGAAGAATTCCAGCCGCAAAATATTGGCTGGGTGCGCGTGTACGTACTACAACTGGGGCACGGTATTCCAATTAGCCATAGATGTCATCGCGGGAGGTGGGTACGAAGTCGCAGCCGCCAAATAGCACAAGTGGCTAGCTTGTGGCTGCCTCTCAGGTGCTGGTGTGGGGCCGCTCATTGGAGCTGCTGTCGGGAGGGTATAGTAGTGAGCTGCAAGGGCCGCTTGCGTCACATAGGGTGCGGAATAAGAGGTAGTCCGAGGGGGCGGTGTCTATGTGCTCGGTGCGGCAGGGGCCGTAGGTCCTGGCAGCCAATAGCCCTATGGTAGAAGGTGTGACACTGCAGAGTGGTAGAGCAGGGTGGTAAAGGGTGCTGCAGGGGTTACGGTGGCTCCTGGGCTCGGTCGGAGCGCAGGATAGACGGAGTGGGACACAGTCGTCTGTACCTGGCTGGTAGGTGGTGGTGCATGAACCGTGATTCTAGCCGGCGCGGTACCCATCGGCTGCTAATGATAGACCAGGTGTCGAACCATCACGGACATTAGCTGCGCCGTCATGGGGACTGGCTGTGGATGTGACGGTGTTTGCTGCATACTGGCCTGCGGTATTACTCCTGCCGCGGAGGACGTGGCCCACGGGCCCATCATCATCCAACCTGGCGGGGCTGTGGTAATGGGGGTTGTTATAGGCCCCGCTTGTGGCAGAGTCCCAGGAAATCCTGGGTTGGGGTGAAACTGGGGCCCTGTAAGTGGCTGCTTTGTTTTCTTGCAATGGCTCCGGAGCCAGAAGGGGCTGGTGGGCCGTCCCCTCTCTCTGTTCCAATGGTGGTGCCCCTTGCCATGCCGTTAATTGTTGGTTCCGACTCACCGTTCCCCTCACGGTTGGTGTTACTGGGATGTCCACAGTATTTGGTCGTGGTTTTGCCTGGAGAGGCACTTCTTTCCTCGCGGTGGGCAGCCCAACGCCAACCGCCTGTGCCATTGTTGACAATTTTGCTGCTTGCGGGTAGGGCTGCTGCTCCACTTCTGGCATGGCAGGTGGCATACCTAACTGTTCGGTGAATTCTCCCTGTGACGGCTGTCTCACCCCCCTTGTTCCTCTTGCTAAAGGGGAGCGCTCTGCCAATATGTACCCAGATGGGGTTGGTGGTGGTGTGCACCCTCCATGGCTAACACCCTGGGGACATATGGAACCGGGGAGAGTTCCAACCGTGCTAAGGGCGTGGAGGGCAGGTAGTCTTCCTCTTCTACCCGTGACCGCTGTCTTCCGCTGCACCGCTTGTAGACTGGTCCTTGGTATACCATGGACATCCCACTCCCGGAGAGGCCGTCTGCTGGCGGTGGCACATTGGAAAACCACCGCTGTTCCATAGAGACGTTGGCCTAGGGCTGGTGGGTTCCGCGCACATCTTGGCTGTGTACGCTTTCCACCTCCACGCGCTCCACCAACGCGTCCATGATGCGCCGCCAGTGTAGCTGTTCTAGCCACTCGGTGACTCTTTGGTGCTGCACCAGTGGATCCACGCCCGGCGACAAGCTGATCGGCGTGCGAGAGGGCATGGGGGAGGTATCTCTACTGCCCACCTGTGTGGCCGCACGCCGTGGCAGGAAGTGGCGTACAGAAGTTTGCTGTGAATGCTGCCGATGCCGCCTCCCAGTGTCCTGATGCACAAAGCTGGCTGCCAACATGTGTGACTGAGTCTCAAGGTTGCGTGCGGTTCCGCTAGACGAAGAGTGGGGAACTCTCCACGCTCACCGCACCAAGACACTAATACCCCTCATTTTGCCGCGTAATGCTCTCTTTCCGCGCTCTCTGGTTCCGCTCTGGGCCAGCTCCACGTTTCCGCTGTTCCACGGTTCCGTGGTGTACCTGCTTAGTGGTCCTCCGTTGCGTTTCGTGGTCTTGCGCGGATGCCTTTCACCCTTAGGACTCTGCGCGTAGGTAGTGCTCCGCGGCTCACTCCTTACCGACACGAGAGTCCGCCACCTTGTGGCCTCTGACTCCTTTGCCCGCGGAACCCCGTTCCGTGGCCGTGCGCAAGGTCACGACGTCGCCGGCAGCACCCTTCACCCTACTTGCGTTCCTTGGTGGTGATGGTTTCTAGCAGAGGTCTTATTGAACCCAAGATCAGAAGTGGAGCTACCAATAGGACAGACATACACCCAGAGGAAGATATTTTGTCCTCTACGGAGTGCCCTTGCAGAGCATGCTCTTCCAGTTCCTCAGGCAGGGCGGATCTTAGATAAGAAGCGGGAGTGGAGGTGGGAACCTGATTGATAAATGCACGGATCAAGAATGCATGAGGCGGCAGTCGGGATGTGAATGAGTCAGAGCTTGAGTCTTTCTGCTGGAAAGATGCTTTTAGTAAGTCAGATAGTGCAAGCTCAGATCAAGAACACCTTCTCTGGTCCCTCCGCTACACAGCTTCTTTATACTCCTAGCTATCTAAGTCTCCACCTACAACACTCTTTTTGTCTACTTCGGAGTCCGCGCGTTACGTTACCCGAACCGCGCGTCTTGTCCTTGATCACACAACAAGCTATTTCTTCTACATTTCTCTGCCCTACTACTGCTTCTTCTTCTACTCCGCGGCTTGGGTGCACGCGGTCTTGTGTTCTTCCTTGAATCTTTGTATTTGTGCGGTGCGTCCTCCTGGCCCTCCTCCTTGATTACCGCCGCCAACCCTGGGCTCTCATTGGCCGCGCTCCTGCCGCCCTCTTCTTGACCTTTGTTACTGCCGGCAGATGTCTTGCACGTCCAATGCTCTTGCTTCACTCCCACCTCTCCACGGCTTGGCACGTGTTTTCCTTCCACCGCCGAATCTCACCTTGCCTATCCCGCCCTTTCTCGCCTCCTCCGCGACAATTGCTTCCAATAGCCATAGAGAAGCCGCCTTTGATTGTTTGTTCCCTGGCAGCAACTTTTCCCGCTTCTCCTCCTCCACCGCCACTGGATTTCTCGCCACTTCACGCTCTACCGCAACCTTATTGTGGGAGCCAACATCCCTTGTGCGTCCTCCGGTGCCCCGCGGCCTCCCGTGCATCCTCCTCCACGGATCACTGGTTGCGGCCCCCTCTTTCCGCGGACTTGTGGACCGTAGCGCCTTCCTTCCGCGGATCCACCCAATTCCCAGTGGAGGTACAGTGTATTTGTGCCTGACAACTTCCACGTACTTACACGTACTTATACCTAGTTACACACACTTACACGCACGTACACGCACTCACACAAACTTCCCAGTACTTACACGGAATAACACACACTTTCACGTACTTACATGCACTTACACGCACTTACACAATTTTTCACGCACTTATACGCACTCACACACACTTACACGCACTCACACACATGTACACACACTCACATGTACTTACACACACTTACACGCACTTACAACCACTTACATGTAGTTACACGCACTTACACGCACTTATACGCACTTACATGCACTTACACGCACTTACACGTACGTATACGCACTTACATATACTTACACGCACTTACACACACTTACATACACTTACACGTACTTACATGCAATTACACGCACTTACACACACGTACACGTACTTACATGTACTTACACGTACTTACACGTACTTACACATCCTTACACAAACTTGCACAAACGTACACACACTTACACATACTTATACGCACTTACACTCACTTACACGCACTTACATGCACTTACACGCACTTATATACACTTACACGCACGTACACATACTTATACGTACTTACACACACTTACACATAGTTACACACACTTACACAAACTTACATACACTTACAAGCACTTTCATGTACGTATACACTCTGACACACACTTACATGCACTAACACACACTTATACTCACTTACACGCACTTACACACACTTACACGCACTGACACACACTTACACAAACTTACATGCACTTACACGTACTTGCACACACGTACACACACTTACACGTACTTACATGCACTTACATGCACTTACACGCACTTCCACGCACTTACACGTACTTACACATGCTTACACGCACTTACACGTCCTTACACGTCCTTACACGTACTTACACGAACTTACACTTACATACACGTACATATACGCACTTACATGCACTTAAACACACTTGCACGCACTAACACGCACTTATACCCACTTACACATACTT
This sequence comes from Penium margaritaceum, assembly GCA_023375785.1. Taxonomy (NCBI): domain Eukaryota; kingdom Viridiplantae; phylum Streptophyta; class Zygnematophyceae; order Desmidiales; family Peniaceae; genus Penium; species Penium margaritaceum. The sequence continues at coordinate 72,383 of SZWC01004367.1, forward strand.
ACACAGTTTTACACGCACTTACAGGCACTTCCACGCACTTAGGCACACCTATACGTACTTACACGTACTTACACGCACTTACACGCACTTAGACACAGTTACAAACACTTACCCACACTAACACACACTAACATGCACTTTCACGCACTTATACACACTTACACGTACATACATGCACTTACACGCCCTTACACGCACTTACATGCACTTCTACGTACCTACACGCACTTCCATGCACTTGAACACACTTACACGAACTTAAACAAAACTCCACGCACATAAACCACACTTACACGCACTTACACGCACTTACACGCACGTACATGCACTTACACGTGCTTAAACACACTTACACCCACTTACACGAACTTACATATACTTACATGTACATATACATACTTACAGGCACTTACACGCACTTTCATGTACTAACACACACTTATACATACTTACACACACTTACACACACTTACATGATCTTACACGCACTTACATAAACTTACACATACTTACATGCACTTACACGCACTTATATCCACTTACACGCACTTACACGCGCTTACACGTACTTCCATGCATTTATAAAAATCTACACGCACCTACACGTACTTACACGTACCTACACTTACTTACATATACTTATACACACTTACACATACTTACACATACTTGCACTCACTTACACGCACTTACACGCACTTACAAGCACTTACACAAACGTACACATGCTAACACGCACTTACACGTGCTCACACACTCTTATACGCACTTACACGCATTTACACGCACTTACACGTACTTACACGCACTCACACACACTTACACACACTTACATGCACTTAAACGCACTTACACACACTTACGTGCACTTACATGTTCTTACATGCACTTACACAAACTTGCATGCAGTAACACACACTTACACACACTTTCACACACTTACACGCACTTACATACACTTACACGCACCAACACACACTTACACGCACTTACATGGACATAAATACACATATACACATACAATTACATTAACTTACATGTACTTACATGCACTTATACGCACTTACATGCACTTACATACACTGATATAAATGTACATGTACTTACATGTACTTACACGAATGTACATGCGCTTATACACACTTACACACACTTACATGCACTTACATGCACTTATAGGCACTTATACGCACTTATACACACTTACACACACCTACACGTACTTACATGTACTTACACAAACTTACACGCACGTACACGCACTTCCACAAACTTACACACACTTGCACACACTTACACAAACTTACACGTACTTACACGCACTTACACGTACTTACACGTACTTACATGCACTTACACGCACCTACATGCTCCAACACGGAATTACATGGACTTACACAAACTTACACACACTTAAACTACTTACACACACTTACACGCACTTACACGCACTTACACGCACTTTCATACAATTACACAAACTTACATGTACTTACACGCATTGACATACACTTACATACACTTACATGTACTTACATGCACTTACACGCACTTGGACAAACTTACACGTACTTACATCCACTTACACATACTTACAAGCACTTACACACACTTACACGCACTTACACGTACTTACACGTACTTACACACACTTACACATACGTATACGCACTTGCTTGCACTTGAAAATACTTACACCCATTTACACACACTTACACATACTTACACACACTTACACGTGCTTACATGTCCTTATACGTACTTACACGTACATACTTATACTTACACATACTTACACGCACTTACAAGCACTTACACGCACTTACACATACTTACACGTACTTACATGCACTTACAGGTACTTACATGCACTTATACACACTTACACACACTTCCATGCACTTACACGCACTTACACACACTTATACGCACTAACATGCACTAAAACACACTTACCCGTACTTACACGCACGTAGACAAACTCACATGCACTTACACATATTTACACAAACATACACGCACTTACAGCCACTTAAACTGAACTTACACACACTTAAACGCACTTACACACACTTGCACGCACTTACCCGCACCACACACATCTACACGCACTTACAGGCACCTACACACACATACACATACTTACACGCACTTACACTAACTTACACAAACTTACATGCACTTCAACTCAATTTACAGGCACTTACACAAACTTCCACGTACATATACACCCTTGCATGTATCTACACACACTTACACCCACTTACACACACTTACACAAACGTAAACCACACTTACATGCACGTACACGCACTTACACACACTTTCAAATACTTCCACGTACCTACACGCACTTACACACACTTATGTGCACCTATACGCACTTACACGTATATATACGCACTTACACATACTTCCACGCACTTACAAAAACTTACATGCACTTACACACACGTACACGCACTTTCACACACTTCCACGTACCTACACGCACGTACACGCACTTACATGTACTTACACGTACTTACATGCACTTACACGCACTTACACGTACGAACACGTCCTTACACACACTTACACACACTTACATGCACCTACGTGCACTTTCACACACTTACATGTACCTACTTGTACATACATGAACTTACGTGTACTTACGTGCATTTACGTGCACTTATACACACTTACACGTACTTACACGCACTTACATGTACTTACACACACTTACATGCACTTACACGTACTTACACACACTTATGAGAACTTCCACACACTTGAACAAATGTACACGTACTTACACGTACTTACACATACTTACACGCACTTACACGCACTTATGTACTATTACATGCACTTACACGCACTTATACGTACTTACAAGAACTTGCATACACTTACACGCAATTACATGCACTTACACACACACACACGAACGTACACGAACTTATACACATTTATATGCACTTACACGTACTTTTACGTACTTTTACGCACCTTTACGCACTTACACGCACTTACAGGCACTTACAGGCACTTACATGCACTTACACGCACTTACACGTACTTACACAAACTTACACATACTTACACGTACTTACACGTACTTACACAGACTTACACACACATACACGCACTTATACACACTTACACACACTTATACGCACTTACACACACTTACACGCACTTACACATATTTACACGCACGTACGCACACTTACATACACTTACATGTACTTACACGTACTTGCATGAACTTACACACACTTACATACAATAACACGTACGTTCACATACTTACATGAGTGTACACGCATTTGCAAGAACTTACACGTACTTACATGCACTTACACGCACTTACACGTACTTACATGCACTTCCACGCACTTACATGCACTTACATGAACTTACTCGCACTTATTTGTACTTACATGCAATTACACACACTTACACATACAGACACACACTTACACACACTTACACGCACTTACACATACTTACACGCAATTACACATACCTACATGCACTTATACACACTTACCCGCACGTATACAAACGTACACACACTTACACACACTGACACGCATTTACACGCACTTACATGCACTTACACACACTTACACGCAGTTGCACGAACTTACACACACTTACACGCACTTACACGTACTTACATGCCCTTCCATACTTCCACGTACTTAGACACACTTAAAGACACTTACAGGCACTTATACGCACTTACACATACTTAGACAAGCTTACACACACTTCCACGTACTTATACACCCTTACACGTACTTACATGTACTTACACAAACTTACACAAACGTATACGTACTTACATACAATTACACGCATTTACACACACTTACACGTACATACATACGCTTACATATTCTTACACGCACTTACACAAAGTTACTCAAACTTATATACACTTCATATACTTCCACGTGCCTACATGCACTTCCATGCACTTGCATGCACTTACACACACTTACACGTACTTACACGCACTTACATGCACTTACACGCACTTACACGCACTTACATGCACTTTTACACACTTACGCGTACCTACATGCACATACATGAAATTACGTACACTTACGTGCACTTTCACGTACTTACACGCACTTACACGCACTTACATGTACGTACACACACTTACATACACTTACACGCACTTACTCGTACTTACACGCACTTACACGCACGTACACACAGTTATGTACACTTCCACGCACTTACACAAACGTACACACACCTACACGTACATACACACACTTACACACACTTACATGCACTTACACACACTTACATGCACTTACATGCACTTACATGTACTTACAAGAACTTGCAGACACTTACATGCAATGACACGTACTTACACACACTTACACGAATGTACACACACTTACGCAAACTTACACACACTTATACATACTTACATGTACTTATACGTACTTTTACGAACTTTTAGGCACTTACACACACTTACATACACTTGCACGTACTTGCATACACTTACACCCACTTACACATATTTACACAAACTTACACATACTTACACGTACTTGCACCCTTTGTTGACTTCGGAAAGTTGAAGTCGATGGCCAAGTCTAAAGTCGAAAGTCGAAAGTCCGCTCCTAATGAGCCAAGTCGGAAGTCGGTTTTCCTCCAACTGATTGAGAGGCTCATTATTGTGTGCCAAGTACTGCGTAGAAAGTATATTGTAGAGAAAACTTGTCTATGTGTCATTCAACACATTATGTATTGCATGTATAACATGTATCCGATGTCATAGGAAGCCATTCGTAAACAAAATGTAGCTGCATGAGGTGTTTATGCACATCCCAAGTCTGAACATTCATAGCTTCCTCCAAACTTAGCGGAATTCAGCGATTCCAATTTTGTTGGAACCAGCAACTCAAGATCTATGTTCCATTGCCAATATTTAAGTCAACCTTAAGTCGACTTTGACCGACTCTCCGACTTAGACTTTAACCCCAAAAGTCAAAAGTCCAAGTCAACATGGCTTACACCATTTACACACACTTACACACACGTACACCTACTTACACACACTTACATGCACTTACACGCACTTATACGCACTTACACATGTTTACAAGAACTTACGAATACTTACATGTACTTACACGTACTTACACGCAGTTACATGAACTTACATGCACTTACATGCAAGTACACGTACCTACACACACTTACACAAATGAACAAGCTCTTACGCAAACTTATACACACTTACACACACTTACACATACTTTTAAATATGTTTACGCACTTACACACACTTACACGCACTTACACGCACTTACATGCACTTACACGAACTTACATGCACTTACACGAACTTACACGCACTTATCCGTACTTACATGTACTTAAACACACTTACACGTACATCCACGCACTTACACAAACTTACACGTACTTACATGTACTTACACGTACTTTCACGCAATTACACACACTTAAATGCACTTACACACATTTACCCGCACAAATACAACCTTACACACACTTAAATACACTGACATGCATTTACACGCACTTACACACACTTACACGTACATACACACACTTATCTACACTTACATGATCTTACACACAATAACACGCACTGACACACACTTACATGCACTTACACGCACTTACCCACAATTACACGAACTTACACGCACTTACAAGTATTGACACGTATGAACACGCACTACATGCACTTACACACACTTACACGCACTTACACACGCTTACACACACTTACACGTACTTACACGCACGTACACACACTTACACATATTTACACGCACTTACACGTACTTGCATGCACTAACACGTACTTACACACACTTACATGAACTTCCACGTACCTACACACACTTACACATACTTATAGGTACTTACATACACTTACATGCACTTACACGCACATACACACACTTCCACACACTTACACAGACTTACATGCACTTTCACACACTTACAAGCACTTACATGCACTTACACAAACTTACACGCACTTACACGAACTGACACACACTTACACGTACTGACACATACTTATACTTACTTACACGCACTTACACAAACTTACACGCACTTACAGACACTTACACGTACTGACACGCACTTACACACACTTACACAGTCTTACATGCAATTACATATACTTACACGCACTTACACACACTTACACGCACTTACATACAGTGACACATACATACATACACCTACAAACACTTACATGCACTTACATACACTTACACGCACTTACCCGTACTTACACGTACTTACATGCACTTACACGTCCTTACACGCACCTACACAAACTTACACACACTTACGCGCACTTACACGCACTTACACGCACTTATACTCATTTACATGCACTTACACGCACTTTCACCCACTTACACAGACGTTCACACACTGACGCAAACTTACACATGCTTTCACGCACTTACACATAGTTACACACACTTACATGAACTTACACGTACTTACATGCACTTCCACGTACTTACACACACTTACACACAGTTACACACACTTACACGCACTTACACGCAATTACACGCACTTACACGTACATTCACGCACTTACACATACTTACATGAACGTACACGCACTCACACACACTTACACGTACTTACATGCACTTAGACACACTTACACGCACTTGCTCACACTTGCACGCACTTACACACACTTACATGCAGTTACACACACTTACACGTACTTACACACACTTACACATACTAACACGCACATACATGCACTTACAAACACTTACACGCACTTACACGCACTTACACGCACTTACACGCACTTATATGCACCTACACACACTTACACGTACTTACATGCACTTACACAAACCTAGACGCAGTTACACACACGTACAGGCACTAACACACACAAACACGCACTTAAACGCACTTAGACGCACTTCCACACACTTACACGTACTTACACACAATTACACGCACTAGCACGCACTTATACGCACTTACACGTACTTCCACGCACTTAAATGTACTTACATGAACTTACACAAAACTACACGCACATGAACCATACTTACACATACTTACACGTTCTTACACGCACTAACACAAACTTACACGCACTTACACACACTTACACGCACTTACAAACACTTACACGCACTTACATGCACTTACACACACTTACACGTACTTACACGCACTTTCAAGCATTTACACGTACGTATACACACTTACACGTACAAACACGAACTTACACGCACTTACATGCAGTTATACACACCAATACGCACTTACACGCACGTACACCAAGTTACATGCACTTACACGTACTTAGACATACTTCCACACATTTATACAAATTTACACGCACCTACACACACTTACACATACCTACACACATTTACACGCACTTATACACACTTACACATACTTACACGCACTTACACACACTTACACGCACTTACACACACTGACACACACGTACACGCACTTACACAGACACACTTACACGCACATACACACACTTACACGAACCTACACGCACTTACATGCACTAACAAGCACTTACACACACTTACACGCACTTATACAAATGTACACGTACTTACGCGCATTTACACAAACTTACACGTGCTTACTCACACTTACACGCACTTACACGCACTTACACGCACTTACATGCACTTACACACACTTTCACACACGTATACGCGCTTACACGTACTTACACACACTTGAACATACTTACATGCACTTACACACACCTACACAGACTTATACACACTTACACACACTGACACAAACGTACACGCACTTGCGGGCACTTACACAAACTTACACGCACTTACACGCACTTACCCGTACTTACACGTACTTACACGTACGTACACACACCTACACGCTCCTACACGCTTAGACACGCACTGACACATATTTACACGCACTTACTCACACTTACACACACTTCCACGCACTTAAACATACTTACACAAACCTATACAAACCCACACAAACTTACACGGACTTACACACCCTTACACAAACTTACACCCACTTACACTACTTATATGTACTTACACGCGCTTTCACGCACTTACACACACTTTCACGTAATTATACAAACGTACATGCACTTACACACATTGAGACACACTTACACACACTTACACGCACTTACACGCACTTATACACACTAACACGCACTTACTCGTACTTGCAAACACTTACACCCACTTACACACACTTACATGCACTTACACGTACTTACACGTGCTTACATGTACTTACATATACTTACACGCCCAAGCTTGCACTTACACATACTTATACGCATATACATGCACTTACACGTACTTACATGCACTTACACGCACTTACATGCACTTACACGTACTTACATGCACTTACACACACTTACACGCACTTATGCATACTTACACACACTTACACACACTCTTACACACTAACACACACTAACACACACAAACACGCACATACATACACCTAAACATACTTACATGCACTTACGCAAACTTACACAAGCTTACACGTGCTTACACGTATTTAAACAGAACTAATACACAGTTGTTCATACTTACACGTACTTGCACGCACGTACCCGCACCTACACACACCTACACAAGCTTACACACAACTACACACACTTCCACTCACTTACACACACTTACACGCGCTTAAACACACTTACACGCACTTATACACACTTACACGAACTTACATTTACATACACACACTTACTCCCACTTATACGTACTTTAGACGCACTTACACGCACTTCCATACACTTACACACACTTATATGCACTTACACGTACTCACAGGCACTAACACACACTTACACGCACGTACACGTACGTATACCCACTTACATGCACTTACATGCAATTACACAAACTTACACGTACTTACATGCACTTACACCGACTTGCACACACTTATACGCACTTACACGCACTTACACACACCTACACGCACTTACACGCACTTACACGCACTTACATACACTTACACGTGCTTACATGTACTTACACGTATTTACTCATACTTACACGCGCTTATATGCACTTACACGCACTTACACACAATTACACACACTAAAATACACTAACACACACTTACATGCACTTACATACACTTACACGCACTTTCACACACTTACAAAAACTTACACGCACTTAAACGGAAATTACACGTACTTACATGCATTTAAACTGAATATTACACGCCCTTACTTGCACTTGCACACACTAACACATACCTACCCACACCTACACATACTTACACCTATTTACACGCACTTATATGCACTTAAATGCACTTACACAAACTTACAAGAACTTACACGTACTTCAGCTGAAATTAGACACACTTATACGCTTTTCTATGCACATAACATGCACTTAAACACACTTACACACACTTACACGCACTTACATGTACTTTAACCACACATACATGCACTTACACGCACTTACATGTACTTACACATAGTTACTCACACTAACGCGTACTTATATGCACTTACACATAGTTACATGCACTTGTGCATACTTATACGCACTTACACGCACTTACGCACACTCACATACACTTACACTTGCTTACATGCAGTTACATGTACTTACACGCACTTTCTTGCACTTACACACACTTCCACACACTTACACACACGTATACATACTTCCACGCACTTACATGCACTTACACGCACTTATACAAACTTACATGCACTTACACGCACTTACACGTACTTACATGCACTTACATGACTTACACCCACTTACACGATTTTGTACACACTTACACAAACGTACACATACTTACACGCACTTTCGCAAACTTAGACGCACTTTCACGCACTTACTCGCACTTAGACCCACTTACATGCACTTACACGCACTTATACACACTTACATCCACTTACACGCACTTACACGTACTTACACGCACTTACATGTATTGACACGTACTTGTACGCATGTATATGCACAAATATGTACTTACATGCACTTACACGCACTTACACGTACTTACATGCACTTACACGTACTTACACACACTAACAAACTTTTATATGCACTTACACACACTTACACGCACTTACACACACTTGCACACACTTACACGCACTTACACGCACTAACACACATTTACACACACGCACACATACTTACACGTACTTACACGTACTTACACATACTCACACGCACTTACATGCACTTGCACATACTTACACGCACTTATACACACTTATACGCAATTATACGCACCTCACGCACTTACACGTACATACAAAAACTTTCACGCACCTACACGTAGCTACACATACTTACACGCACTTACAAGCACTTACACGCACTTACACGCACTTACACGCAGTCATATGAGCTTACACGCCCTTGCACGCGCTTACATGCACTTACACGCACTTACACAAACTTACACGCAAGTATACGCACTTACACACACCTACACACACTTACACGCACTTTCATGAACTTACACCTACTTACACAAACTTACACGCACTAAAATGCACTTACACATACTTCCACGACCTTACGTGCACTTACATGCACTTACACGTACTTACACGCACCTACACGCAATTACAAGACTTACACGCACTTATACACACTTACACACACTTACACAAAGGTACACACACTTACACGTACTTACACAAACGTACACATACATACACGTACTTACACGCACTTACACACACTTACACACTCTTATACATGCTTATACGCACTTACACCCACTTACATGCACTTAGACATACTTACACATACTTACACGTGCTTACACGCACTTACCCCCACATATACGCACTTAAACGCACTTACAAGCACTTACACGCACTTACACACACTTCTACACACTTGCACATACTTACACACACATACACGCACTTCCATACACTCACACGTTCTAATACGCGTTTACACACCCTAACACACACTTATACCCACTTACACGCACTTACATCCACTTACACGGACTTACATGTACTTACATACACTTGCACACACTTACACACACTTAAATGTACTTACACACACTTACATGTACTTACATGCACTTCCATACACTTACACACACCTACATGCACCTACACGCACTTACCCACACTTACACAAACTTACACGCACTTACACACACTAACACGCACTTACACGTACTTACACGCACTTACCCGCACTTACACAAACTTACATGCACTTACACGCAGTGATACGTACTTACACACAAGTACATGCACTTACATACACTTACACATACTTACATGCACTTACACACACCTACACGTGCTTACACGTATTTACATGCACTAACACGCACTTACATACACTTACACGCACTTACACGAATTTACACACACTTACATGCACTTACACATACTTACACACACTTATATGCACTTACACGCACTTACACACACTTACACGCACTTGCAAACAATTATACGCACTTACACGTACCAACAGGCATTTACATCCACTCACATGTACTTACACATACTTACATGTACTTACAAGCACTTACACGTACTTACACGCACTTACACGCACTTACATACACCTACACGCACTTACACACACGTATACGCACTAACACATATTTACACACACGCACACATACTTACACGTACTTACACGTACTTACATGTACTCACACGCACTTACACGCACTTGCACATACTTGCACCCACTTGTACACACTTATACGCATTTAAACGCACCTACACGCACTTACACGTACATATACAAACTTTCACGTACCTACACGTACCTACACGTACTTACACGCACTTACAAGCACTTACACGCACTTACATGCACTTACATGCAGTCATACGAGCTTACATGCACTTGCACGCGCTTACATGCACTTACACACACTTACACAAACTTACACGCAAGTATACGCACTTACACACACCTACACACACTTACACGTACTTTCATGAACTTACACCTACTTACACAAACTTACACGCACTTACATGTACTTACACATAATTCCACAACCTTACGTGCACTTACATGCACTTACACGTACTTACACGCACCTACACGCAGTTACAAGACTTACATGCACTTATACACACTTACACACACCTACACAAAGGTACACACACTTATACGTACGTACGCAAACGTACACATACATACACGTACTTACACGCTCTTACACATGCTTACACCCTCTTATACATGCTTATACGTACTTACACCCACTTACATGCACTTAGACACTCTTACACATACTTACACATGCTTACACGCACGTACACGCACTTACCCCCACATATACGCACTTAAACGCACTTACACGCACTTACACGCACTTACACACACTTCTACACACTTCCACATACTTACACACACATACACGCACTTCCATACACTCACACGTACTAACACGCATTTACACACCCTAACACACACTTATACCCACTTACACGCACTTACATCCACTTAAATGTACTTACACACACTTACACACACTTACACACACTTAAATACACTTACACACACTTACATGTACTTACATGCAATTACATACACTTACACAAACCTGCACGCACCTACACGCACTTACCCACACTTACACAAACTTACACGCACTTACACACACTAATACGCACTTACACGTACTTACACGCACTTACCCGCACTTACACAAACTTACATGCACTTACACGCACTGATACATGCTTACACACCATTACACACACTTACATACACTTACACGTACTTACATGCACTTACACACACCTACACATACTTACATGCATTTACATGCACTAACACGCACTTACATACACTTACACGCACTTACACAAACTTACACACACTTACATGCACTTATACGTACCTACATACACTTATATGCACTTACACGCACTTACACGCACTTGCAAACAATTATACGCACTTACACGTACTAACACACATTTACACCCACTCACATGTACTTACACATACTTACATGTACTTACACGCACTTACACGTACTTACACACACTTACACGCACTTACATACACCTACACGTACTTACACGCACTTACACACACTTATACGTACTTACATATACTTACACATACTTACACACACGTACACATACTTACACGCACGTATATGCACTTACACGTACTAACACGCACTTACACACTGTTAAACGCACTTACACGTACTTATGCACACTTACACACACTTGGACACACTTACTCACACTTGCACGCACTTGCAGGCACTTGCATGCACTTATATGCACATACACGTACTTACACGCACGTGTACAAACTTCCACGCACATACAAACACCTACACGTACTTACACGCACTTCCACGTACTTAGACGTACTTACATGCATTTACATGTACTTACACATACTTCCACGCATTTACACGCATTTACACGCACTTACCCATACTTAGGTGCACTCACACACATTCACAAGCACTAACACACATTTACACTCACTCACACACACTTACACGCAATTACAAGTACTTTCACGTACTTACACGCACTAAGATGCACTGACACACACTGACACACACTTACACATACTTACATGTACTTACACGTACTTACACGTACGTACACACACCTACACACACTTGTATGCACTTACACGCACTTGCATGCACGTACACGCACTTACACAAGCTTACACATACTAACACCAGTTTACACGTACTTACACACACTTAATGCACTTACACACACTTTAAGCACTTACACGCACTTACACACACTTACATGCACTTACACGTACTTACAAGTACTTACATAAACTAACACGTGCTTACACGTACTTCCTAGCACTTACACGCACTTACACATACTTACACACACTTACACACACTTATACGTACTTACACGTAATTACACGCACTTACATGCACTTACACACACGTACATGCACTTACACACACTTAGACAAACTTACATACACGTATACACATTTCACGTATTTGCATGCACTCACACGCACTTACACGCACTTACAGACACTTACACGCACACACACGCACTTACACGCACTTACACGAACTTCCACGTCCTTACACGCACTTATATACACTTACACGTACTTACACACACACGAACTTACATGTACTTACACATACTTACACACACCTACACGCACTTACCCGCACGTACACGCACTTACTCGACTTACACCCACTTATATGTACTTACACGTACTTACATACACATACACAAACGTACACACACTTACACACACTTACACAAACGTACACTTACTCATACGCACTTGCACAAATTTACACATATTTATACATACATCCACACAGTTACATGCACTTACACGTACTTATACGCACTTATACGCACTTACATGCACTTACACATACTTACACGCACTCTCACACACTTACACACACTTACACGTACTTATACGCACTCACACGCACTTACACGCACTCACATGCACTAAGATGCATTTATACGCACTCACACGCACTTACACGCATTTACGTGCACTTACACATACTTACACGCACTTATACGTACTTACACACACTTAGAGGCACTTACACGTACTTACACGAACTTACATGCACTTACACATACTTACACGCACTTACATGCACTAACACGTGCTTACACATACTCACATGTACTTACACACACTTACTTGCACTTACACGTACTTACATGTACTTACACATACATAGATGTACTTACACGCACTTATACACACTTACACACACTTAGACGCACTTACATGCACTTACACGTACTTACACGTACTTACACGTGCTTACATGCACTTACACATACTTACACGTACTTACATGCACTTACACGTACTTACACGCACTTACACGTGCTTACATGCACTTACCCACACTTACATACACTTACACGAACTTACACGCACTTACACGCACTTACACATACTTACACGCACTTACACACACTGACACGTACTTAGACACACTTACACGTAGTTATATGCACTTGTACATGCACTTACATGAATTTACATGCACTTACACGCACTTACACACACTTACACACACTTACATGCACTTACACGCACTTACACACACTAACATGCACTTACACGCACTTACGCATACTTACACGTACTTACACGCACTTACACACACTTTCACGCACTTATACCATCTTACACGCACTTACACTAACTTACACGTACTTACATACACTTACACGTACTTATACACACATACATGCACTAACATGCACTTACATGCACTTACACAGACTTATACGTACTTACTCGCATTTACACACACTAACACACACTTACACACACTGACACGCACTTATACGCACTTACACGCACTAACACACACTTCCACGTACTTATACGTACTTACACAAACTTACACGCACTTCCACGCACTTACACACACTTACACAAACGTTAACTGCACTAACACACACTTACGCATAGTTACACGCACTTACATGTACTTGCACACACTTGAACAAACCTACACGTACGTACACGTATGTATACGCACTTATACGCACTTACACGCACTTAGACACACTTACACACACTTACACGTACTTACACAAACTTTCACGCACTTACACACACTTACACACCCTTACACCAACGTACACGTACTTACACGCATTATATGTACTTACACATACTTCCACCCATTTACACGCACTAACACGCACTTCCACATACTCGCACACACTTACATGCACTTACACGCACATACAAGCACATACTAGCACTTACATGCACTTACACATACTTACACGCACATACACATACTTACACAAACTTACACGACTGACACACACTTACACGCACTTATATGCACTTACACGCACTTACACGAACACACACGCACTTACACGCACTTACGCAAGTTTACACACACTTACACGCACTTACACGCACTTACACGTACTTACACGCACTTACACGCACTAACATGCACTTACACGCACTTACACGTACTTACACATACTGACACGTACTTACATACACTTACACTCACTTACATGCACTTACACATACTTACACACACTTACACACTGACATGCACTTCCATGTACTTACACACACTTACGGGCACTTACATGCACTTACACATACTTACACGCACTGATACGTACTTACACGTACTTACACACACTTACACGCATTTACATGTATTTACAAGCAGTTATACACACTTACACGCACTTACACGCACCTACACGCCCTTTCACGCACTTACACACACTTACACTCACTTACTTGCTCTTGCAAGCACTGACACCCACTTACACACACTTGCACACACTTACATGTACTTACACGTACTCACATGTACTTACACGTACTTACACGTACTTCCTTGTACTTACACGCACTTACATGCACTCACACGGACGTACATGCACTTACACGCACTTACATGTACTTACACACACTAACACGCACTTACACGTAATTACACGCACTTACACACACTTACACACACTAACACACACTAACACGTACTTACACGTACTTTCACACACTTACATGCACTTACACACACTTCCACGATCTTATACAAACTTACACGCACTTACACGAACTTACACGCACTTACACGAACTTGAACCACACTTACATGGACTTACAAGCACTTATAGGCAAAACCACACACTTACACACGTACACGCACAACCACGCACTTACAGGCACCTACATGCAATTACACCCACTTATACACACTAATACACACTTACACATACTTACACACACTTACACGCACTTACACGCACTAACACGCACTTAATTGTACCTACATGTACTTGCACATACTTACACGTACGTATACGCACTTACACGCACATACACGCACTGACACAAGATTACACGTACTTACACGCACGTACACGCACTTACACGCACTTGTACGCACTTACACACACTTATATGCAGGTACACATACTTGCACATACTTACACACACTTACACGTACTTCAGTACACTTACACGTACGTACACACACTTACATGCACACACACGTACGTACACGCACTTACATGCACTTACATGTACTTACACATACTTTCATGCACTTACACGCACTTACACGCACTTCCACAAACTTACACGCATTTACACGTACTTACACACACTTACATGCACTTACATGCACTGATACACACTTACACAAACTTACACAAACTTTACACACTTAAACGTACTTACACGTACTTACACGCACTTACATGCACGTACACATACTTACACACACTTGCACACACTTACAGGCACTTACAAGCACTTACACAAACTTACACGTACTTACACGCACTTCCACGCACTTACATGCACTAACACATATTTACACATACTTACAAGTACTTAGACGCACTTACACACACTTACACGCACGTACACGCATCACACGCACTTACACATACTTACACGCACTCGCACGCACTTACACGAACCCAAACCGCACTTACACGTACTTACACACACTTACACACACTTACACGCACTTACATGTACTTACACACACTTACACCAACTTACACAGACGTCCACGCACATACACTCACTTGTACGAACTGAAACTACACTTACATGCACTTAGACACTCCTATACAAATTTACACATACTAACACGCACTTACATGCACTTACACGCACTTACACGCACTTACATGCACTTATACGCACTTACAGGTACTTATGCGCACTTACACGCACTTGCACGTACTTACACGCACTTGCACAAACTTACATTCACTTACACGAACTTACATATACTTACACGTACATATATGCACTTACACGTACTTTCACACGCTTACAAGCACTTATACACACTTACACGTACTTACACGCACTTACACCTACTAACATGAACTGAAACGCACTTACACGCACATACATGTACTTACACGCACTTACACGCACTTACACGTACTTACACACACGTATACGCACTTATACGCACTTACACACACTTACACAAACCTACACGTACTTACACGTACTTACACAGACTTACACACACTTACATGTACTTACATGCATTTATACGCACGTACACAAGCTTACACGTTATTACATGCACCTTCACCTACTTAACGCACTTACATGCACATACACACACTTACACGCACTTACACACATTTACACACACTCACACACACTTACATGCATTTAAACATACTTATACGTGCTTACACCTACTTACACACACTTACACACACTTAACACGCAATTACATGCACTTACTCGCACATACACACACTTAGACGTACTTATACGCACTGATACGTACTTGTATGCACTTGCATACTTTTACACGCATTTATACGCACTTAAGCACATTTACACGCACGTACATGCACTCACTTGCACGTACATGGACATGCACGCACTTACACACACGTACACACACTTGCACACACTTACACGCACCTAATCGCACTTAAACAAACTTACACACATTTACACGTACTTACACGTACTTACACGGACTTACATGCACTTCCACGCATTTACATAAACTTACACAAACTTATACGCACTTACACGCACTTACGCGCACTTACACGCACTTGAACACACTTACACATACTTATACGTACTTACTCATGCTTACACGTACTTATACAAACATACACGTACTTACATGTGCTTACACGCACATACAGGCAGTTACACACACTTACATGTACTTACACGCACTTACACGAACTTACACGCACTTACACACACTTACAGGCACTTACACGCATATACACGTACTTGCACTCACTTACACGCACTTACACGCACTTACACAAACTTACATGCACTTACATCAACTTACATGTACTTACACGTACGTACACGCACGTATACGTACTTACACACACTTACATGCACTTACACACACTTACACGCACTTACATAAACTTACACGCACTTGCACGTACTTACACCTACTTACATGCACTAACACGCATTTACACACACTTATAAGCACTTTCATGCACTTACATGCATTTACACACACTTATACACACTTACACTCACTTACACGCACTTACACATACCTACACGCACTTACACCCACTTACACAAACTTAAACCGCACTTACACAAACAGAAACCGCACTTACACGCTTTTACACACACTTACACGCACATGCACGTACTTGCACGCACGTACACGCACTTACACACACTTAAACATACTTACTTGCACTTACACATGCTTACACGTTCTTTTACATACTTACACACACTTACACGCACATACACGCACTTACACGCACGTGCACGCACTTATACGCACTTACACGTACTTACACGCACTTACATGCACTTACACACACTTACACATACTTACATGTACTTACATGAACTTATACGCACTTACACGCACGTACACGTAGTTACTTGCACTTACACATACCTACATGTCCTTATACGTACTTACACACACTTACATGCACATACATGCACTTTAACAAACTTACATGCACTTACATGTACTTACACGCACTTACACGCACTTACACGCACTTACACGCACTTGCACACACTTACACGCACATACACGCACTTAAGCGCACTTACACGCACATACACGCACTTACACGCATGTACACGCACGTACACGTACTTACACGCACTTACATGCACTTACACGCACTTACACGCACTTACACGCACTTACACGCACATATAAAAACTTACACGCATTTACACACACTTATATGAACTTACACGCACTTACATGTACTTACATGCACTTACGAGAACGTACAAAAACTTACACGTACTTACACACACGTAGACGTACTGACAGGCACTTACATGCACTTACACATACATTCACGCACTTACACATACTTACACGCACTTACACAAACATACACACACTTACACGTACCTACGTACACCTACATGCACTTACATGCACTTCCACGCACTTACACGCACTTACACAAACCTACACGCACTTACCCGCTCTTACACGTACTTACATAATCTTACACGCACTTATACGTACCTACATGCACTCTCACACGCTTACACGCACTTACACATACTAACATGTACTTACACGCGTTCACACACACTTACACACACTTACACACACTTACACGCACTTACAGGCACTTACACGCACTTACATCACTTACAGGCACTTACACGCACATACACAAACTTACACACACTTACGAGCACTTACACGTGATTACATGCACTAACATGCATTTACAGGCACTGACAAGTACTTGCACATACTTACACACACTTACACGCACTTACACAAACTTACACGTACTTACACATGCTTACACGCACTTACATGCACTTACACAAACTTGAACCGCACTTACACACACTCACACGTACTTACACTCACTTATACGCACTTACACACAATCATACACATTTACACAAACTTATACATACTTCCAGGCACAAACACTCACGTGTACGGACTCAAACTGCACTTACGCACACTTACACACTCTTAGACAAACTTACACAAACTTCCATGCACTTACATGGACTTACACACACTTACACGCATTTACACACACTTACACACACTTGAACACACTTACACGTACTTACATGCACTTAAGCACACTCACACGCATGTACACGCACTTACACGCATGTACACGCACGTACAAGCTTTCACACGCACGTACATGCACTTACACGCACTTACACGCATGTACATGTACAAGGAAATCCGTTGTGTGTGGTAAACGTTGACAACTCATAATACGAGTCACAAATGGTCAGAGGGGGCTAACAATGGTTCGGGAACACCAAGTATCAAGTAGCAAGCACAAGGAGCTTCAGTACGTTGTGGCGCAGTGTGGATACCATGCACGATGACCAACCAAAGTAGGCAAATGTCACTGGCCATGACCAAATAATGTGACTAAGTGTGGTAAACTTTGACAACTCATAACACGAGTCACAAATGGTCAGGGTGGAAGATAATGGTTTGTGAACACTAGTTATTGACAAGCAAGTACAAATACCTTCAATATGTAGTGGCACAGTGTGGCTACAATGCACAATGACCAACCAAAGTATGCATGTGTCACTGACCATTAACAAAGAGTTTAACTTCATGTGGTCAACATTTACAATGCACAGCACAAGTCACAGATAGTCGGAGGGGGCTAACAATGGTTTGGGAACACTAACTGTCAACAAGAAAGCACAAATACATTTGATACGTAATGACACGGCGTGGTAACCATGTACAGTGACAAACCAAAGTAGGAACATGTCACAAACCATGACCAAACGGATTTCACAGTGCGTCGTCAACATTGAAAACTCATAACACGAGTCACAAATGGTAACTGGGGGAAACCATGGGTTGGGAACATTAGTTATCAACTAGCAAGTAGAAAGATTTTCAACAAGCAGTGGCACGGTGTGGATAGCGTGCAGAGTGACCAAGCAAAGGATGCATGTGTCATTGACTATGACTGAAGAAATCCACTTTGTATGGTCAATATTGACAACTCATAACACGAGTCACACATGGTCAGAGGGAGAGACAATGGTGTGGGAACCCTATGTATTGACTAGAAAGGACAAAGAACTTCAATACGTGGTGGCACGGTGTGGCTACTATGCACACCAAACAACCAAACTAGGCATATGTCACCGACCATGATAAAGTATTTTGAATATGGGTGGTTAACATTCACCAACCATAACACAAGTCACAAATGCGCAGAGGGGAAAACAATGGTCTGTGAACATCAGTTATCAACTAGCAAGTACAGCGACCTAAAATCAGTGTAAGCACAGTGTGGCTACCATGCACAATGTCCGGCCAAAGTAGGCATTTATACTACCTTTGACCAAAAAAATCCGCTGTGTGTGGTAAGCGTTGACAACTCATAATATGAGTAAAAAATGTTCAGAGGAAGAGACAATGGTTTGGGAACACCAGGTATCAACTAGCAACCACAAGGACCTTCAATACGTTGTGGCACGGTGTGGATACCATGCACGATGACCAACCAAAGTAGGCATATGTCACTGATCATGACCAAGTAGTTTCACCAAGTGTGGTCAACTTTGAAAACCCATAACACGAGTCACAAATGGTTAGGGTGGAAGATAATGGTTTGTGAATACTATTTATCCACTAGCAAGTACAAATACCTTCAATGTATAGTGGCACAGCGTGGCTACCATGCACAGTGACCAACCAAAGTATGCATATGTCACTGACCATGACCAACAGTTTTCACTTCATGTGGTCAATGTTGATAACTCACAACACGAGTCACAGATATTCAGAGAGGGTAACAATGGTTTGGGAACACTAGCTATCAACCAGAACGCACAGAGACCTTCAATACGTAGTGACACGGCATGATAACCATGTACAGTGACAAGCCAAAGTAGACATTTGCCACTAACCATGGCCAAACGAATTTCACAGTGTGTCGTCAACGTTGAAAACTCATCACACGAGTCATAAATGGTCAGATGGGGAAAAAATGGGTTAGCAACACTAGTTATCAACTAGCAAGTAAGAAGAACTTCAACAAGTAGTGGCACGGTGTGGCTAGCGTGCACAGTGACCAACCAAAGGATGAATACGTCACTGACTATGACCGAAGACGTCCACTTTGTGTGGTCAACATCGACAACTCATAACACATTTCACGAATGGTCAGAGGGAGAGACAATGGTTTGGGAACCCTATGCATGGACTAGAAAGGACAAAGAACTTCAATACGTAGTGGCACGGTGTGGCTACTATGTACACCAAACAACCAAACTAGGCATATGTAACCCACCATGATGAAAGAATTTCAAAATGGGTGGTCAACATTCACCAATCATACCACGAGTCACAAACGGTCAGAGGGGGAAACAATGGTCTGTGAATATCAGTTCTCAACTAGCAAGTACAACAACCTTCAATCAGTATAAGCACGGTGTGGCTACCATGCACAATGACCGACCAAAGTAGGCATATGTTCTACATTTGACCAACGAAATTGGATGTGTGTGGTGAGCGTTGACAACTCATAATAGGAGTCACAAATGGCCAGAGGGGGAGACAATGGTTTGGGGACACCAGGTATCAACTAGCAAGCACAAGGACCTTCAATACGATGTGGCACGGTGTGGATACCATGCACGATGACCAACCAAAGTACGCATATGTCACTGACCATGACCAAACAATGTCACTAATTTTGGTAAACTTTGACAACTCGTAACATGAGTCACAAATGGCCATGGTGGAAGATACCGGTTTGTGAATACTAGTTATCGACTAGCAAGTACAAATACCTTCAATATGTAGAGGCACAGTTTGGTTACCATGCACAGTGACCAACCAAAGCATGCATATGTCACTGACCATGACGAACAGATTTCACTTCATGTGGTCAGCGTTGACAACTCACAACACGATTCAATGATAGTCAGAGGGGGGTAACAATGGTTTGGGAACACTATCTATGAAAAAGAGAGCACAAAGACCTTTAATACGTAGTGACATGGCGTGGTAACCACGTGCAGTGACAAACCAAACCAGGCATATGTCACTAACCATGACCAAGGAATTTCAATATGGGTGGTCAACGTTCACAACCCATAACATGAGTCACAAATGGCCAGAGGAGGGAAACATGGTTTAAAAACACTATGTATCTTTTAGCAAGTACAAATACTTTTTGTATGTATTGGCACCGTGTGGCTACTGTGCGCATTGACCTATCCACGTAGGCGTACACCACTACTCATGAACAAAGAAGTTTAGTGTGTGCCGTCAACGTTCACAACTCATAACACAAGTGAAAACTAGGCAGAGGGAGAAACAATGGTTTGGGAATACTCGGTATCGACTATCAAATACAAAGACCTTCGATAAGTGGTGGCACGGTGTGGCTACTATGCACAATGACCAGCCAAATTTTGCTTGTGTCACACAATATCATAAAAGAGATTCACTGTGTGTAGTCAACTTTCCTTCTTACGGCTGGTCAATCGGAGCAATGGTTGAGAGGTTATTCAAGCTCAAAGTTGCAAAATTTGAAATTCCGTTTGCGTCAAATTTTTATGAGTAAACTAACTTTGTTATCATTCATACTTTTGAAAACTACCCTATAATCTTACACCCCCTTGTTTTATGCCCTTTACCCATAGGAACCCTTATAATGTCATTTGGACATCATATGAACACCATGTGAGGTGGCTTAGTGCTTATAGAGTTAGATTCTGGAGCTGTAGGTCTTGGGTTTGAGTCCTCGTATGCCCAATATAGAACAGGCTCGTGACCTGGGGGGGGGGGGGGGG
>SZWC01004367.1:105669-120470 GCA_023375785.1 Penium margaritaceum
CACTCTCCTCCATACCCCGTCTGCCGGCACGCCGCATCACCCCCCGCCCCCCCTTGTTTCCACACAAACCCTTCCAGTTCGAACAAAACATTGCTTTTCTAGATAAAACTTGTGCATAGGGTTTTATGCTCATATAGATACTTTGCCTGGTTGCCTATTGACGTTTCACAAGCAAACCCTCGAGCCCGATAGCCGAAGGACGGTTTTTAAACATCGAGCTTCGAACTCGGAACTTCGATGGCAGAATGGGAAATCCAAGCATCACACTTCTGAACTTTCAAACTTCGAACTTCGTAATCTGAACTCCGAACTCCAAACTTCGATTTGGGAAATTCGTAGTGGGCGGTCTGATGTCTAGGATTTGCACTTCCAACTTGAATCTTTTAGCACGGAGCTTATATCATCACTATTTTAAGCTAGATAATTACATCGTGTTCTTGATCTGAAGTTTGTAATTGAAATCTGATTGCCAGGTCATAGCATTCGAATGCTGTCAGCGTGAGTGAGCGCGGTCGACCGCGCGAAGAAGAGGAAATGCGAGCGGCAGCGGAGATGACCCGCGACTGCAAAATGGGGAAAACAGGCCGCTAGCCATGTATACAGCGCCCAATACAAGCAAGATAATGCACAGTCTGACCCCAGAAAAGCCCGTGGTTCCGGGGTGGCCGTTGTGGGGGGGGATCACATCGATGTGCCGGGGTGGACATCGATGTGCCGGGGTTCGGGGTGGCCAGGTCAACACTGGTGTGGACAGCCTTGACAACCCATAATACGAATCACAAATGGTCAAAGGGGGGAACAATGGTCTGGGAACATCAGGTATCAACTAGCAAGGACAAGGACCTTAAACAAGTTGTGGCACAGTGTGGGTACCATGCAGGATGACCAACCAAAGTAGGCATATGTCACTGACCATGACCAAACAATGTCACTAAGTGTGGTAAACTTTGACCGAT
Source organism: Penium margaritaceum (assembly GCA_023375785.1). Classification (NCBI taxonomy): domain Eukaryota; kingdom Viridiplantae; phylum Streptophyta; class Zygnematophyceae; order Desmidiales; family Peniaceae; genus Penium; species Penium margaritaceum. The sequence goes on from SZWC01004367.1 coordinate 106,626, forward strand.
CATAACACGAGTCACAAATGGTCAGAATGGAAGACAACGGTTTGTGAATACTAGTTGTCGAGTATGAAGTACAGATACCTTCAATATGTAGCGGCACAGCGTGGCTACAATGCACAGTGACCAACCAAAGTATGCATATGTCACTGACCATGACCAACTAATTTCACTTCATGTGGTCATCGTTGACAGTTCACAACACGATTTACAGATAGTCCAAGGGTGGTAATAATGGTTTCGGAATACTAGCTATTAACTAAAAAGCACAAATACCTTTCATATGTAGTGACACGGCTTGGTAACCATGTACAGTGACAAACCAAAGCAGGCATATGTTACTAACCATGACCAAACGCATTTCAAAGTGTGTGGTCAATATTCAAAACTCATCACACGAGTCACAAATGGTCAGAGGGGAAAACAATGGGTTGGGAATACTAGCTGTCAACTAGCAAGTACCAAGAACTTCAACAAGTAGTGGCACGGTGAGGCTAGCGTGCACAGTCACCAACCAAAGGATGAATACGTCACTGACTATGACCGAAGAAATCCAGTATGCGTGGTCAACATTGACAAATCATAACACGAGTCACAAATGGTCAGAGGGAGAAACAATGGGTTGGGAACCCTATGCATGGACTGGAAAGGACAAAATAACTTCAATATGTAGTGGGACAGTGTAGCTACTATGTACACCAAACAACCAAACTAGGCATGTGTCACTGACCATGACTAAAGAATTTTAAGAAGGGTGGTCAACATTCACCAACCATAACACAAGTCACAAACCATTGAAGGGGAAGACAATGGTCAGGGAATATCAGTTATCAAATAGCAAGTACAACGCCCTTCAATGAGTAGTAGCACGGTATGGCTACCATGCACAACGTCCGACCAAAGTAGGCACATGTACTGCCTTTGACCAAAGAAATCCGCTGTGTGTGGTCAACGTTGACAACTCATACTACAAGTCACAAATAGTCAGAAAGGGAAACAATTGTTTGGGAACACCAGGTGTCAACTAGCAAGCACAATAACCTTCAATACGTTGTGGCAGGGTGTGGATACCATGCACGATGACCAACCAAGGTATGCATATGTCACTGACCATGACCAAACAATGTCAGGAAGTGTGGTAAACTTTGACAACTCATTACACGAGTCACAAATGGTCAGGGTGGAAGATAATGGTTTGTGAATACTAGTTATCGACTAGCAAGTACAAATACCTTCAATATGTAGTGGCACAGTGTGATTGCAATGCACTGTGACCAACCAAAGTATGCATATGTCACTTCAAAGAATTTCACTTCATGTGGTCAACTTTTAAAACTCACTACTCAAGTCATACATCGTCAGAGGGGGCTGACAATGGGTTGGGAACACTAGCTGTCAACAAGAAAGCACAAAGACCTTCAATACGTAATGATACGGCGTGGTAACCATGTACAGTGATAACCCAAAGTAGGCACATGTCACGAACCATGACCACATGGATTTCACAGTGTGTGGTCAACGTTGAACACTCATAACACGAGTCACAAATGGTCAGTGGCGGAAACCATTGGTTGGGAACACTAGTTATCAACTAGCAAGTAGAAAGTTGTTCAACAACTAGTTGCACGGTGTGGCTAGCGTGCACAGTGACCAACCAAAGGATGCACGCGTCACTGACTATGACCGAAGAAGTCCATTATGTATGGTTAACACTGAAAACTCATAACACGAGTCACAAATGGTCAGAGGGAGAGACAATGGTTTGGGAACCCTATGTATCAACTAGCAAGGAAACATAAGTTCAATATGTAGTGGCACCATGTGGCTACTATGCACACCAAACAACCAAACTAGGCATGTTTCAACGACCATGATGAAACAATTTCAATATGGGTGGTCAACATTCACCAGCCATAACACGAGTCCCAAACGGTCAGACGAGGAAACAATGGTATGTGAATAACAGGCCTCAAATAGCAAGTATGGCAACCTCCAATCAGTATAAGCACGGTGTGGCTACCATGCACAATGACGGACCAAAGTAGGCATATGTACTACCTTTGACAAAAGAAATCTGCTGTGTGTGGTCAGCGTTGACGACTCATAGTAGGAGTCACAAATGTTCAGAGGGGGAGACAATGGTTTGGGAACACCAGGTATCAACTAGCAAGCAGAAGGACCTTCAGTAAGTTGTGGCATGGTGTGTAAGCATGCACGATGACCAACCAAAGTAGGCATATGTCACTGACCATGACAAAACAATGTCACTAAGTGTGGTAAACTTTGACAACTCATAACACGAGTCACAAATGGTCATGGTGGAAGATAATGGTTTGTGAATACTAGTTATTGACTATCAAGTACAAATACCTTCAATATGTAGTGGCACATCGTGTCTACCATGCACAGTGACCAACCAAAGTATGCATATGTCACTGACCATGACCAATGAATTTCACTTCATGTTTTGAGTGTTGACAACTCACAATACAAGTCACATATAGTCAGAGGGGGGTATCAATGGTTTGGGAACACTAGCTATCAACTAGAAGGCACAAAGACCTTCAATACTCAGTGACACGCCGTGGTAACCACGTACAGTGACAAACCAAACTAGGCATATGTCACTGACCATTACCAAATAATGTCAATATGGGTGGTCAATGATGAAAACTCTTCATACGAGTCACAAATAGTGAGAGGAGGAAACAATGGGTTAGGAACACTAGTTATCAACTAGCAAGTACAAAGAACTTCAACAAGTAGTGGCACGGTATGGCTAGCGTGCACACTGACCAACCAAAGGATGTTTATGTCACTGACTATGACCGAAGAAGTCCACTATGTGTGATCAACATTCACAACTCATAACACGAGTCACAAACGGTCAGAGGGAGAGACAAAGGTTTCGGGAACTCTATGTATCAAGTAGAAAGGACAAAGAACTTTGATAGATAGTGGCACGGCGTGGCTAATATGCACACCAAACAACCAAACTAGGCATACGTCACTGACCATGACCAGAGAATTTCAATATGGGTGGTCAACGTTGACCAACCACAATAGGAGTCACAAACGGTCAAGGGAGGACACGATGCTATGGGAATACCAGTTCTCAACTAGCAAGTACAATGACCTTCAGTCAGAAGTAGCACGGTGTGGCTACCATGCATAATGACCGACCAAAGTAGGAATATGTACTGCCTTTGACGAAAGAAATCCGCTGTGTGTGGTCAATGTTGACAACTCATACTACAAGCCACAAATGGTCAGAGGGGGAAACAATGGTTTGGGAACACCAAGTATCAAAGAGCAAGCACAAGGAGCTTCAATACGTTGTGGCACGGTGTGGATACCATGCAGGATGACCAACCAAAGTAGGCATATGTCATTGACCATGACCAAATAATGTCACTAAGTGTGGTAAACTTTGACAACTAATACCACGAGTCACAAATGGTCATGGTGGAAGATAATGGTTTGTGAATACTAGTTATCGACTAGCAAGTACAAATACCTTCAATATGAAGTGGCACAGTGTGGCTACAATGCACAGTGACCAACCGAAGTATTCATGTGTCACTGACCATGAACAAAGAATTACACTTCATGTGGTCAACGTTTACAACTCACAACACGAGTCACAAATAGCCAGAGGGGGCTAACAATGGTTTGGGGACACTAGCTTTCAACAAGAAAGCACAAAGACATTTCATATGTAATGACACGGCATGGTAAACATGTATAGTGACAAACCAAAATAGGCATATGTCACAAACAATGACCAACGGATTTCACGGTGGGTGGTCAACGTTGAAAACTCACAACACGAGTCACAAATGGTCAGTGGGTGAAACCATGGGTTGGGAACACTAGTTATCAACTAGGAAGTAGAGGGATTTTCAACAAGTAGTGGCACGGCGTGGCTAGCGTGGACAGTGAACAACCAAATGATACACACATCACTGACTATGATTGAAGAAGTCCACTATGTGTGGTCAACATTGACTACTCATAACACGAGTCACAAATGGCCAGAGGGAGAGACAACGGTATGGGAACCCTATGTATCGACTAGAAAGGACAATAAACTTCAATACGTAGTGGTACGGTGTGGCTACTATGCACACCAAAAAACCAAACTAAGCATATGTCACCGACCATGATGAATGAATTTCATTATGGATGGTCAACATTCACCAACCATGATACGAGTCACAAATGGTCAAAGAGGGAACCAATGGTCTGTGAATATCAGTTCTCAACTAGCAAGTACAACGACCTTCAATCAGTATAAGCACGGTCTGGCTACCATGAACAATGACCAACCAAAGTAGGCATATGTACTACCTTTGACCAAAGAAATCCGCTGTGTGTGGTCAGCATTGATAACTCATAATAGGAGTCACAAATGGTCAGAGGGGGAGACAATGGTTTGGGAACACCAGGTGTCAACTAGCAAGCACAAGGACCTTCAATAAGTTTTGGCACGGTGTGGATTCCATGCACGATGACCAACCAAAATAGGCATATGTCACTGACCATGACCTAATAATGTCACTAAGTGTGGTAAACTTTGACAACTCATAGCACGAGTGACAAATGGTCAGGGTGGAAGAGAATGGTTTATTAACAATAATGAACAACTAGCAAGTACAAATACCTTCAATATGTAGTGGCACAGCATGGCTACCATGCATAGTGACCAACCAAAGTATGCATATGTCACTGACCATGACCAACAAATTTCACTTCATGTGGTCAGCGTTGACAACTCACAACACGAGTCACTGATAGTGAGAGGGGGGTAACAATGGGTTTGGAACACTTGCTATCAACTAGAAAGCATGAATACCTTCACTATGTAATGACACGGCGTGGTAACCATGTACAGTGACAAACCAAACGAGGCATATGTCACTAATCGTGACCAAATAATTTTGATATGGGTGGTCAACGTTCACAGCCCATAACATGTGTCAGAAATGGTCAGAGGGGGAAAACATGGTTTCAAAACACTATGTATCTTTTTGCAAGTACAAATATTTTTCGTATGTACTGGTACGGTGTGGCTATTGTGCACAATGACCTACCCAAGTAGGCATACATCACTGCTCATGACCAAAGAAGTTTTGTATGTGTTGTCAACGTTCACAACTCATAATACAAGTCAAAACTGGACAGAGGGAGAAACAATGGTTTGGGAATACTCGGTATCGACTAGCAAGTACAGAGACCTTTGATAAGTGGTGGCACGGTGTGGCTACCATGCACAATGACCAACCAAAGCATGCTCGTATCACTGGATATCATAAAAAGAGTTTCACTGTGTGTAGTCAACTTTCCTTCTTATGGCAGGTCAATCGGAGGAATGGTTGAGAGGTTATTCAAGGTCGAAGTTGCAAAGTTTGCAATTCTGTCTGCGTTGAAATTTTATGATTAAACTAAATCTGTTATCATTCATACTTTTGAAAACTACCCACTAATCATACACCCATTATTTTATGCCCTTTACCCATAGGAACCCTTCTAATGTCATTTGGACATCATATGAACACCAAGTGAGTTGGCTTAGTGCTTCTAGAGTTAGATTCTGAAGCAGTAGATCCTGGGTTTGAATCCTTGTACGTGCAATATAGAATAGGCTTGCGGCGGGGAGGGGGGGGGGGGGGACGTGTTGTGATACCTCAATTCTACCTTCGAGCCTAAGCCATGGGGGGGTAGGGGGGTGCCGTAATGCGGTCGCAAGTCTGTCCTCCAGGTCGTCCACAAATCCCTCTAGGGGGATGGGAGGGAGTTTTCCAGTGAATGCACCTACGTGTAACAAAATCAACAAAAACCGACCTGGTGTCAAAGGAAGAAACCTTTTGCTATTCATTGACTAGCAAGTACAAAGACTTTCAACAAGTAGTGGAACGGTGTGGCTACCATGCACAATGACCAACCAGATTAGGCATGTGCCACTTACCATGACCAAATAAACTTACTATGTGTGGTCAACGTTGATAACCCATAATATGGATCACGAATTGTCTGATGGGGGAATAATGGTTTCAGAACATTACATACCAACTAGCAAGTACAATGACCTTCAGTCAGTAGTAGCACGGTGTGGCTACCATGCACAATGACCGACCAAAGTAAGCATATGTACTGCCTTTGACCAAATAAATCAACCGCGTGTGGTCAACGTTGACAACTCATAATACGAATCACAAATGGTCAAAGGGAGAAAGAATGGTTTGGGAACACCAAGTATCAAATAGCAAGCACAAGGAGCTTCAATACGCTGTGGCACGGTGTGGATACCATGCACGATGACCACCGAAAGCAGGCATATGTCACAAACCATGACCAAGGAATGTCACTAAGTGTGGTAAACTTTGACAGCTCATAACACGAGTCACAAATGGTCAGGGTGGAAGATAATGGGTTGTAAATACTAGTCATCGACTAGCAAGTACAAATACCTTCAATATGTAGTGGCACACTGTGGCTGCAATGCGCAGTGACCAACCAAAGTCTGCACATGTCACTGACCATGAACAAAGAATTACACTTCATGTGGTCAACATTTACAGCTCACAACACGACTCACACATAGTCAGATGGGGCTAACAATGGTTTGGGAACACTAGCTCACAACTAGAAAGCAAAAAGACCTATGATACGTAATGACACAGCGTGGTAACTATGTACAGTGATAACCCAAAGTAGGCATCTGTCACAAACCATGACCAAACGGATTTCACAGTGTGTGGTCAATGTTGAAAGCTCATAACACGAGTCATAAATGATCAGTGGTGGAAACCATGGGTTGGGAACACTAGTTATTGACTAGCAAGTAGAAAGATTTTCAGCAAGTAGTGGCACGGTATGGCTAGTGTGTACAGTGACAAACCAAAGGATGCACATGTCACTGACTATGTCCGAAGAAGTCCACCATGTATGGTCAACATTGACAACTCATAACACAAGTCACGAATGGTCAGAGGGAGAGACAAATGTTTGGAAATCCTATGTATCGACTAGAAAGGACAAATTTCTTCAATACGTAGTGACACAGTGTTGCTACTGTGCACACCAAACAACCAAACTAGGCATATGTCACTGACCATGATGAAAGAATTTCAATACAAGTGGTCAACATTCACCAACCATAACACGAGTCACAAACGGTCAGAGGGGGAAACAATGGTCTTTGAATATCAATTCTCAATTAGCAAGTACAGAGACCTTCAATCAGTATAAGCACAGTGTAGCTACCATGCACAATGACCGGCCAAAGTAGGCATATGTACTACTTTTGACCAAAGAAATCCGCTGTGTGTGGTCAGCGTTGACAACTCATAGTAGGAGTCACAACTGGTGAGAGGGGGAGACAATGGTTTGGGAACACCATGTATGAACTAAAAAGCACAAAGAATTTCAATAAATTGTGGCACGGTGTGGATACCATGCACGATGACCAACCACATTAGGAATATGTCACTGACCATGACAAAATGATGTCACCAAGTGTGGTAAACTTTGACAACTCATAAGAAGAGTCACAAATGGTCAGAGTGGAAGACAATGGCTTGTGAATATTAGTCATCAAGTAGCAAGTACAACTACCTTCAATATATAGTGGCACAGCGTGGCTACCATGCACAGTGCAAAACCAAAGCATGCACATGTTCACTGACCATGACCAACGAATTTCACTTCATGTGGTCAGCGTTGAAAGCTCACAACACAAGTCACAGATAGTCAAAGGGGGGTAACATTAGTTTGGGAACACTAGCTATTGACAAGAAAGCACAAACATCTTAAATACACAGTGACACGGCATGGTAACCATGTACAGTGACAAACCAAAGTAGGCATATGTCACTAACCATGACCACACAAATTTCAGAGTGTGTGGTCAACGTTGAAAACTCATCACACGAGTCACAAATGGTCAGAGGGGGAAGCAATGGATTATGAACACTAGCTATCACTGAGCAAGTACGAAGAACTTGAACAAGTAGTTGCACGGTGTGGCTTGCGTACAGAATGACCAACCAAAAGATGAATACGTCACTGAGTATGACCGAAGAAGTCCACTATGTGTGGTCAACATTGAAAACTCATAACACGAGTCACGATTTGTCAGAGGGGGAGACAGTGGTTTTGGAACCTTATGCATGGATTATAAAGGACAAATAACTTCAATACGTAGTGGCACGGTGTGGCTAATATGCACACCAAACATACAAAGTAGACATATGTCACTGACCATGACCAGAGAATTTCAATATGGATGGTCAACGTTGACCAACCATAACACGAGTCACAAACGGTCAGGGGAGAAAACAATGGTTTGGGAATATCAGTTATGAACTGGAAAATACAACAACCTTCAGTCAGTAGCAACACAGTGTGGCTACCATGCACAATGACCGACCAAAGTAGGCATATGTAATGCCTTTGACAGAGAAATCTGCTGTTTCTGGTCAACGTGGACAACTCATAATACGAGTCACAAATGGTCAGATGGGAGAACAATGGTTTGGGAACACCAAGTACCAAATGGCAAGCATAAGGAGCTACAATACGTTGTGGCACAGTGTGGATACCATGCTCGATGACCAACCAAGGTATGCATATGTCACTGACCATGACCAAAGAATATCTCCGTGTGTGGTAAACTTTGATAACTCATAACACGTGTAAGAAATTTTTAGGGTGGAAGAGAATGGTTTGTGAACACTAGTTATCGACTAGCACAAATACCTTCAATATGTAGTGGCACAATGTGGCTACAATGCACAGTGACCAACCAAAGTACGAGTATGTCACTTACCATGAACAAAGAATTTCACTTCATGTGGTCAGTATTCACAACTCACAACACGAGTCACAGATATTCAAAGGGGGTAACAATGGTTTGGGAACACTAGCTATCAACAAGAAAGCACAGAGACCTTCAATGCGTAGTGACACGGTGTGGTAACCATGTATAGCGACAAACCGAAGTAGGCATATGTCAATAACCACCACCAAAAGAACTTCACAGTGTGTGGTCAACGTTGAAAACGCATAACACGAGTCACTAATGGTCAGAGGGGGAAACAATGGGTTCGGAACACTAGTTATCAACGAGCAAGTAGAAAGATTTTCAACAAGTAGTGGCATGGTGTGGCTAGCGTGCACAGTGACCAACCAAAGGATGCATATGTCCTTGACTCTGACCGAAGAAGTCCACTATGTGTGGTCAACATTGAAAACTCATAATTCAATTCAGAAATGGTCAGAGGGAGAGACAATGTTTTGGGAGCCATATGTATCGACTAGAATGGACAAATAAGTTCAATACGTAGTGGCACAGTGTGACTACTATGCACACTAAACAACCAAAGTAGGCATATGTCACTGACCATGACCAAAGAATTTCCACATGGGTGGTCAGCATTCACCAACCATAACACGAGTCACAAACGGTCAGAGGAGACATAGTGATCTGGGAATATCAATTCTCAAGTAGCAAGTACAGGGAACTTCAATCAGTATAAGCACGGTGTGGCTACCATGCACCATGACCGACCAAAGTAGGCATATGTATTGTCTTTGACCAAAGAAATCCGCCGTGTGTGGAAAGCGTTGACAACTCATAATACGAATCACAAATGTTCAGAGGGGGAAACAATGGTCTGGGTACATCAGGTATCAACTAGCAAGCACAACGACATTCAACAAGTTGTGGCAGGGTGTGGATGCCATGCACGATGACCAACCAAAGTAGGCATATGTCACTGACCATGACCAAATAATGTCACTAAATGTGGTAAACTTTGACAGCTCAGAACACGAATCACAAATGGTCATAGTGGAAGACAATGGTTCGTGAATACTAGCTACTGAGTTGCAAGTACAAATACCTTTAATATGTCGTGGCACGTGGTGGCTACGATGCACAGTGACCAACAAAAGGATGCATGTGTCATAGGCCATGACCAAAGAATTTCACTTCAAGTGGTCTATGTTGACAACTCACAACACGAGTCACAGATATTCAGAGGGGCTAGCAACGGTTTGGGAACTAGATATCAACTAGAAAGCACAAAGACCTTCGATACGTAGTGACATGGCATGGTAACAATGTAGATGGACAAACCAAACTAGGCATATGTCACTAACCATGACCAAACGGATGTCACCGTGTGTGGTCAACGTTGAAAACTAATAAATGGTCACAAGTCACAAATGGTCAGTGGGGGAAAACATGGGTTGGGAACACTAGTTATCAACTAGCAAGTAGACAGATTTTCAACAAGTAGGGGAACGGTGTGGCTAACATGCACAGTGACCAACCAAAGTATGCACACGTCACTGAATATGACCGAAGAAGTCCACTATGTATAGTCAACATTGACAACTCATAACACGAGTCACAAATGGTCAGAGGGAGACAATGGTCTGGGAACCATATGTATCGACTAGAAAGGACAAAGAACTTCAATACGTAGTGGCACGGTGTGGCTACTAAGCACACCAAACAACCAAACTAGGCATATGTCACTGACCATGATGAATGAATTTCAATAAAAGTAGTCAACATTCACCAACCATGACACGAGTCACAAACGGTCATATGGGGAAACAATGATCAGTGAATATCAGGCCTCAACTAGCAAGTACAGATACCTTCAATCAGTATAGGCACGGTGTGGCTACCATGCACAATGACCGACAAAAGTAGGCATATGTACTACCCTTGACCAAAGAAATCAGCTGAGTGTGGTCAGCGTTGACAGCTCATAATAGGAGTCACAAATGGTCAGAGGGGGAGACGATGGTTTGGGAGCACCAGCTATCAACTAGCAAGCACAAGGACCTTCAATAAGTTGTGGCACGGTGAGGATACCATGCACGATGACCAACCAAAGTAGGCATATGTCACTGACCATAACCAACGAATTTGACTTCATGTGGTCAGCATTGAAAACTCACAACACAAGTCACAGATAGTCAAAGGGGGGTAACATTGTTTTGGGAACTCTAGCTATTGACTAGAAAGCACAAGTACCTTCAAGACGTAATGACAGGGCGTGGTAACAATGTACAGTGACAAACCAAAGAAGGCATATGTCAGTAAACATGACCAAATGAATTTGACATTCTGTGGTCAACGTTGAAAACTCATCACACGAGTCACAAATGGTCAGAGTGGGAAACATTGGGTTATGAACACTAGTTATCAACTAGCAAGTACGAAGACCTTCAACAAGTAGTGGCACGGTGTGGCTAGCGTGCACAGTGACCAACCAAAGGATGAATATGTCACTGACTATGACCAAAGAAGTCCACTATGTGTTGTCAACATACACAACTCATAACACGAGTCTCGAATGTTCAGAGGGAGAGACGATGGTTTGGGAACCCTACGCATGGACTATAAAGGACAAATAAATTCAATGAATAGTGGCATGGTGTGGCTTATATGCACACCAAACATCCAAACTAGGCATATGTCACTGACCCTGACGAGAGAATTTCCATATGGGTGATCAACGATGACCAACCATAACACGAGTCACAAACAGTCAGAGGAGGAAACAATGGTCCGAGAATATCAGTTCTCAACTAGCAAGTACTGCAACCTTTACTCAGTAGTAGCACGGTGTGGCTACCATGCACAATGACCGACCAAAGTAGGCATGTTTACTGCCTTTGACGAAAGAAATCCGTTGTATCTGGTCAACGTCGATAGCTCATAATACGAGTTACAAATGGTCAGAGGGGGAAACAATGGGTTGGGGACACCAAGTGTCGGATAGCATGCATAAGGAGCTACAATACGTTGTTGCACGGTGTGGATATCATGCACGATGAGCAACAAAGGTATGCATGTGTCACTAACCATGACCAAAGAATGTCACCATGTGTGGTAAACATTGACAACTCATAACACGAGTCACAAATGGTCAGGATGGAAGATAATGGTTTGTGAATACTAGTTATCGACCATAAAGTACAAAAGCCTTCAATGTTTAGTGGCACGGTGTGGCTACAATGCAAAGTGACCAACCAAAGTATGCATATGTCACTAACCATGAAAAAAGAATTTCACTTCATGTGGTCAATATTTACAACGCACAACACGAGTCACTCATAGTCATAGGGGGCTAACAATGGGTTGGGAACCCTAGCTGTCAACAAGAAAGCACAGATACCTTCGATACGCAATGACACGACATGATAACCATGTGCAGTGACAACCCAAAGTTGGCATATGTCAAAAACCATGACCAAACGGATTTCATAGTGTCTGGTCAGCGTTGAAAACTCATAACACGAGTCACGAGTGGTCAGCGGGGGAAACCATGGGTTGCGAACACTAGTTATCAACTAGTAAGTAGAGAGATTCATAACAAGTAGTGGCATGGTGTGGCTAGCGTGCACAGTGACCAACCAACGGATGCACACGTCACTGACTATGACCGAAGAAGTCCACTATGTATGGTCAACTCTGACAACTCATAAAACAAGTCACAAATGGTCAGAGGGAGAGACAATGGTTTGGGAACCCTATGTATCGACTAGAAAGGACAAAGAACTTCAATACGTAGTGGGACGGTGTGGCTACTATGTACACCAAACAACCAAACTAGGCATATGTCACTGACCATGATAAAAGAATTTCAATATGAGTGGTCACCATTCACCAACCATAACACGAGTCACAAACGGTCAGAGGGGGAAACAATGGTCTGTGGATATCAGTTATCAACTAGCAAGTACAGCGACCTTCAATCAGTATAAGCACGGTGTGGCTACCATGCACAATGACCGACCAATGTAGGCATATGTACTGTCTTTGACCAAAGAAATCCGCTGTGTCTGGTCAGCGTTGACAACTCATAATGGGAGTCACAAATGGTCAGAGGGGGAGACAATTGTTTGGGAACACCACGTATCAACTGGCAAGCACAAGGACCTTCAATAAGTTGTGGCACAGTGTGGATACCATGCAGGATGACCAACCAAAGTAGGCACATGTCACTGACCATGACCAACGAATTTCACTTCATGTGGTCAGCGTTGACAACTCACAACACGATTAAATGATAGTCAGAGGGGGGTAACAATGGGTTGGGAACATTTGCTATCAACTAGAAAGCGCAAAGGCCTTCAATACGTAGTGACACGGCGTGGTAACCACGTACAGTGACAAACCAAACTAGGCATATGTCACTAACCATGACCAAATAATTTCAATATGGGTGGTGAACGTTCAGAACCCATAACACGAGTCACAAATGGTCAGATGGGGAAAACATGGTTTCAAAACACTATGTATCTTCTAGCAAGTACAAATAGTTTTTGTATGTATTGGCACGGTGTGGTTACCATGCACAATGACCTATCCAAGTAGGGATACATCACTGCTCATGACCAAAGAAGTTTTGTGTGTGTGGTCAACGTTCACAACTCATACTACATGTCAAAAATGGGCAGAGGGAGAAAGAGTTTCACTGTGTGTAGTCAACTTTCCTACTTACGGCTGGTCAATCAGAGCAATGGTTGAGAGGTTATTCAAGCTTGAAGTGGCAAGATTTGCAATTCGGTCTGCGTCAGTTTTGCATGATTAAACTAACTTTGTTATCATTCATGCTTTTGAAAACTACCCTCTAACCTTATACTCCCTCATTTTATGCCCTTTACCCATATGAACTCTTATAATGTCAGTTGGACATCATATGAACACCCTGTGAGCTGGCTTAGTCCTTATATAGTTGGATTCTGGAGCGGTAGGTCCTGGGTTTGAATCCTTGTACGTGCAATAAATAATGAGCTTGGGACCTGGAGGGGGGGGGGGGGGGG